>PVJA010001787.1:0-118485 GCA_004027025.1 Myocastor coypus
CCCCCCCGCCCAGAACAACATCTGTTTTTAACTTAGTGCTCTACTGGACTTTCTAAAACTTGACCCACTGCAATGTCACTACCATGGTATTATATTCTATTTCCCCCCAAAGCGTCCTCCATTGTGAAAGTAAAGTTTATGCCTTTGTACCACCTAGCTAGAAGAAAGAAGTCTCTAAAGCCCAGCCCATGAAGTTTCCACATCTTAAGGAAACAAATGACTCAGGCAGCCTTGGTTTAGATAGCTAGTACTTCCCAAAATTTCAGCAGAGTAATGATGAAATGGAATCTATCTGAGGAACTGACCTTTGTTCTGGAGCTATTGCAATTTTAATGCATTCTTCATCCTATTGGCCACCTGTGAGAAGCTTATTTTATGTTCACTGGCAATAATTCTGGGGATCTGTTTGTATTCACGCATCCATCGTTTATCTACCCACCCATACTTCATTAATCCTACAATAGTTGAGTCATAACTTCAGGCTCTGGAGACACAAAAACGTTGACAAATCCCTTCTCTAAAGGGGTTCTCACTCTAATGGAAAGATAGACAATAAAAAATAAATAAAATATTTTCAGGTGGCAAGTGGCACAAACAGAATTTCAAAAATAACAGAAGGAAAGAAGTAGCCACTTCACATAAGGAAGGCCTATCTGAGGAATAACATTTTAACTGAGACTAGAACAACTTATAATTTTAGAATAATAATAATATTCCAGGATAAAAGAATTGTAACTAATTTTTGAAATGGGAATAAGGTTGGTATATTTCAAGAGCAGCAAGAAAGTGGTTAGGGTTATAGAAAAGTAGAGAGCTTCCAGTATAAGTTGTAGTGTATATAAATCTTATGGTTAATGTAGAAATACGTAGGTTAAGGGGCGTGCATTTTATTTGAAATATATCTACAAGCTATTGAGAGATTGGAGGGTAAAAGAAGGTCAAAGTCTCATTCATAATTTTAATGAAACCATAGCTTTCAGGGTAAAGACTGAAAATGGGAAATACAAGAATGGAAAGCAAAGAACTTTTAAGAGAGTGATGAGATAATGTTGATTTGCATCACCAGTGGAATCCTAAAGAGGTGATTATATTAGAAATATGTTTTAAAGATAAAGATGACAGAGCTTTTCATGGCTTAGATAAGTAAAATGAGAGAAAAGGGAATAAAAGTAATTTAAGAAGTGCTGGCTTACGCCATTGGGTAGATGGCTGTGCCATTTCCTGGACTGCCTTCTCATGAGAAATCCTAATCCAATTAGGAAGAATGACTTCGTTGTTCTCCATTTTATTCTCTATTTACATGAGATGGAAGACTTCTTCCAAAATCTGCATCTATAATCACATTCTTCAGCTTTCTGATATAATTTGTACTGCATGATTCTTTAAAAAAGAAAAATTTGTCAGTGTTAGAGCTATATAAACTGTCAATAATGAAAGGATGCTTCCACCTAATGGTTAAGGAAACCAGACAGCAAGCAAAGGCATGCCTTGTAGTTTTGTGGTCTGCCTTTTGAAAGAAAAAGTTACATGGAGTCTCTAGTAAGTGTAAATACTAAAATTGGGTTTGGGATGGGGGCTTGAAACATTCAGTTTATAGAGTAATCTGCAAGACTGGAGATTAAAATGCTCCAAAATTTAAAAAAAAAGTAAATCATTAAAATTTCAGTCAGCACACTTTATAAACAATGCTGGACAAAATAGAAACCCAGATAGAAAACTTAGGAGATGACCTTCCTATCTTATCAGCTGACTTGTGACCCTAAGCCCAAGATCTATTAGTAGTATGAGCCAACACCACACCCAGGCCTCAGCATTTCTTTGAGTGACATTTGAACTTGGGTAAAGTATTTTTCTAACTGCTTAGTGCTGAATATTTGACCTTAAAAATCTCCACTGTTTGCTCTTTCTTTTCTTTTTCTTTCAGGCCCCATGACTACAAATGCTATTATTAGTCATAAGATGGTTAGGTCTTTTCTAAATTCCAGCCCTGGTATTTAACTCCCTGCCTTAAATATAATAGGGAATTCAAAATCCTGATTATTTCTAAGAATCTAATTCTTCAATACATGCTTTGAATTTTTCTGTCTTTCTATGGAGCTAAGACCCATGTTAAATATTAGCAATGCTGTGTCCTTTAATTGTTTAGTGAGAAAAAAAGGGTGCATAAATTTGTGTCCAAACCATCCTGGAAATGAATAAGTCTTGCTATTAGTAAGTTAAATTATCTTAGGAAAGCACACAAATTTCTGCCTTGTGCCATAAATAAAAGATTGTATTTATTTGAGGGTTTGTTCTATAAATAATGTACATTGCACATAAAATTTCTGGTATAGGCCAAGGAGATAGCATGATAGTCTAAATAATATACATTACATATAAAATTTATGGTACAGGCCAAGGAAATAACTTGGTAGTCTAAGTACCTGCCTAGCAAGCACAAGAACATGGGTTAGATCCCTGGTACTACATGCTATGCTGGCCCCAGAACCCTGGGTTTGCCATGCCTGCCACTGAAACTGGACATGGTGGCACACACCTGTAATCCTAGCACTGGAGAGGCCGAGACAGGAGGAGCACTAGTTGTCTGAGCTGCGTAGTGAGGCTCTGAATCAAAAAAATAAATAAGCAAATAATTTTTTTAAAAAGATATATCATGGGCAGGCAAATAGCTCAGAAGATTAAAGTGTCTGCAAGCAGTTACAGGAGCCAGCATATTGATTCCCAGGCCGGCCATGCCAGCCCTGCCCCCAAGACATGCTGAGATGGCAACTGAGACTGGGCAAGGTGGCACTAGCCTGTAATCCCAGCTCTTGGGAGGCTGTAAACAGGCAGATCACTATTAGTCAGATCTAGTAGTGAGACCCTGAAAACCCTGTAGACCCTTCCCTAAAATACAAAAAACAAAGGGCTGAGGAGATAGCTCAGTAGAATAAGTGCTTGTCTAGCAAGCACAGGGTCCTGAGTTCAATCCCCAGTGCAGCATGCATAAATAAATAAATAAATAAATACACAAAAAGGTACATCATATTACAGGTATAAATTCCCTATGATGAATATGATAATTATACATATCTAACTGGTACCAATAAACTTAATAATAGTCATAATAAATAAATGAGGTATTATAGACATGTACCAACTTCCCACAATGACTGTAATCATTATAATATATCACTATTAAAGCAGGCATGCACTAATTAAACAGTTATCAAAATGAAGAACTAAAAGTCTTAGAATTCTTTAATCTGATGATTTCACTTTCATGGTCCACAAACAAATGAATATCCCACATGCCACTTAGAACAATCTTTCTAAGAGACAATTCTGCTGTGAGTACAATTAACTCTAAGAATCCTTTATAAAAAGTCAGCTGTCATAAAGATTGCATAAGCTAAAATGCAAAAGGAATTGTCACAAACCTTAGTGCTCAAATCTCAATGCTCAAGGCATCATTAGAAATCAAAGAACTAAGCCTTTTTACTCATAGATGTAAAATCTAAGCTCTAACCTAAATTAAGGACCTTTTAAAAGATCAGGCAATTTAGTAGTGAGCTAATATCAGAAGGAGCCCAGGTTCAAATTAAGTATAATTTAAAATCTCACTTCCTTCAGTGATGGTTGTTACATTTTAACTAACGATAATTTTTCAGTGAGCTGCACTTGCCTAGGATTACAAACTGACTAAATTTGGAGCCAAAATTTTTGTTAACAATAGAATTGCCTGTCCCAGGGTTCATCCAGCTCTAAATTTTTTTCCATTTGTTATTCAAGGGTACCTTCCACTACTGGACACAAGTTGCTCAGAACTCTCCATATTTCTTCTCTTCTAACCAGACTTGTGTTTTTATTACCCTACAGGTATCCACCATGTCTGACAGACTCCCCATTCTCTCCTCAGTTCCTCTTATTTTCCTAGTTATAATGAGGGCCCCTGGAAGCAAAAACCAAACATAGACTTCCTTATTTCCTGTGGAGCAGAACACAGTAATGAATGAGTTCAATGCAGGTATTCCTTTAGTACTCGGTTGATTAGACAGGCAGTAGAGAAGAAAACAAACATTTTCTTGTTTCTCTAACCATTCTTGGATTGCCCATGTGCTAATACAAAACCTGAAAACTAGTAAGTTTGATCAGTTTCTTTTTTAAAAAACAGATTAGACCTCATGAGAGTGAGCAGACAAAAACAACAGATAGATTCAATCTAATACCATCCTAAAATCCTTGTTTTCAAATATAGGGAACAATCTACCTTTCACAGATAAATGTCACATTTATTTCAAAATGACATTTCCACTTCTGCAATCTTGATTTCTGGCAATAAATCCTGCACTTAGAAATGAACAGTTTCCTCCTATGGTAAGGAAAATCATTAAATCCACATGATGAAAGATATGTAATTTGGAGTTTTATAAGATAGAATTAGTTTTTTTAATTAATTAATTAATTAATTAATTGTATATTGGTACCAGAATGCCAGTGTCATTATATAAGGAGGTAGCACTGAGAATATCTTATACAAAGATATTCACTGCAGCCTTTATCATCTGTTTGTTTAGTGTCTCAAGACAATCTTGATGATGAAGATGAAGGCCATAGAATAAGGAATACTAAATAAAATAAGGAAGAAGTTAAGAACCTAGGTTCTGAAGTCAGTCAGTCTGGGTTTACATTGTTTTGCTTTATTTTGTTTTTGGAGATTTTTTTCTGGAGGCTCTGTTTGTTTTTTATTTATTGATTGATATATCCCAATACCAAGGAGGATATAATGCATACTTAGTTGGAGTATCAATGGAATATTGTTGAAGGACTTTTTTCCCTTCTTAAAATGATGTGTGATGTATATGTGCCAACTAACCATTTTGGTGCAATCATTAGGTAGTGCAAGCACCAAAATGGTTAGTTGGCACATATACATCACACATCTTCATCTTCCTACTTTCCCTTCTCTCTTTCTCACCTCCTTCCCCTGCCCTGCATTTCTTAGTCTTTTTTCCCACTCACAAAATACCTGTCTCGATTATTTTAAAGCTCAGGGTTATCACTGACTATGTTTGTGATGGGCTGTAAAACCAAAACTATCCTAAAGCTTATATGCTGACTCCTGCAGATGGGCAGTTCTCACTAAGAGAAGATCTAGTTAGGTCTGCTGTCACATAAAATTTCTTAAAATTTCTCACTTGCTACTGTCCAAATAACCATACTGTTATTGAATGGGAAGACATATCTCTGCCATGATTATATTGGAGAAAGCAGGCTCAATTTTATATGTGGCTGGCCTAGCTTAAGCATGAAAATATTTTATATTATTTTCTAGTATTAAATGACAGATCAGGAACTTTCGGAGAAGGAAATGGGGGCAAGATATAGAACCAAAAATACTCAGACTCTAAAAACCTTTGAATTTAATTGTTCTTGATGTTTGCTTTTAATTTGTATAGTACTATCTTGAGTGATTTCCTTTGTGGGCTCCCCATTTATTTTCTAATAATAAGTATAATAATTATGGATACATTTCTAGCTGAGAACATTCACAGGAATAATATTCACCAAAAACAGCCCTACATATAAACATATCATGCAAGATGACATAAAACCTAAACAAATGAGATGTTGTAAATCAAAACAACATTGTCTATCAATTTGAATCACGTGTGTAGTCAGTGTAAAGAAAAATGAAAGAACCTCCCTATGTTCAAAAGCCAGAATTTGTGTTCAAAAGCTAGGACCTCCTCCTGGACTATAGACCAAGAAAAGGCAGTTTTTGTTTTTGAAATCCAAATAAAAATAAAAGCGGAAACTGCAAGGGATGACAAAGAGACTTTGAAAATTAAAAAAATGAAAGAAAAGACCTTCAGAAAGATCCTGTTGACCAGCATGGTGGCTAATTCATCTCAGCACTTGGGAGGCTGAGGCAAGAGGATTTCTGCAAGTTTTAAGTCAGCCTGGATTATATAAGGAGTTCAAGGCCAGCCTGAACTATATATATATATATATATATATATATATATATATATATATATATATATAGTTTGACATTGCCTCAAAAATCGAAAGAAAGAAAAAAAGAAAGAAAGAAAGAAGGAAGGAAGGAAGGAAGGAAGGAAGGAAAGAAAGAAAGAAAGAGAACAGGAGGCCAAGAAGGAACAGGATTGGTAGTGGTGGGGTAGGCTCTTATCACTCCTTTTCCCTCCTGCCCTTTTGGTGATTCCTATGTGCTGAGGAGAATGAGAAGAGACCTGGCAGGACTGGTGCACTTAAAAAAGAAAGGGATTAAAGGATAAAAGGAGGGGCAGAGAGCATTCTCTAAATGACAAAGAATGTAGGGAGTCACACCAAAGATAGTAAAGCACAAGCATGCCACCTCCCTCACTCCCAGCTAACTCCAGCGCTAAGTGGGGTGATGGCCAGGTTCCTTGCCTACTGGTCAGAAAATGCAAATGTTACTCAGGGACATGTAATGCGAGCTATGTGGCATAAGATAGAACAAAAATATTAGAGGAAGCATTCGAAATGTCAGCTGACTACTTAGCCAAGCAGTGAGTCAGCCAGAGAGCTCGGAACACCAGCTTCTGGTGGCACACAAGCCACCCGGCAGCTTGGTTGCACCGGACTGAGGGATGGGGAAGACACTATGTGATGACATTCACAGGAGAGCAGATGACTGCAGCAGAACAGATTTGCTGGTAGGTCAGAAAAAAAAAAAAAAAAACTACTGACATCCTTGTTATAGAAAAAGAGGGATTTAAAATCATCATAATCGTTCATTCCAATTTGGCACTTGGGGTGTGAATAAACACAAATTTCTCTTATTTAGTTATTATGTGGGGGGCTTGGTTTTGCTGCTGCTGCTGCTGTTATTATCATCATCATTGCCATTTTCCTCCAGTGCTAGGGACAAACCCTGGGCCTTGAAACTAGCCCTTTCTAAAATTTTAAAGCAGGGTCTCACTAAATCAGTTTAGCAGGCATTCATTTCATTTTGATAACTGGAGTATGACTGAATTCAGACTTTTTTTGTTTAATTAGATATTGGGTTGATTTATTGTCATTGGTGATGTCACTGCTGCTCTTTGTCTGTGGTGACAGGGATTGAACCCAGGTCTTCACACTGAGCTATACCTCCAGTCCTTTTTTAAATTTTGAGGTAGGGCCTCTCACTCTGTCTTCAAGTTGCCCAGCCTAGGATCAAGCTAATCCTCCTATCTCAGGCTCCAGCGTGTTGGGATTATGGGCATGTACCTCTATGCCTGGCAGCTATTAGGTTTGATGAAGCAGAGTTTTCAAGCCACGTAAATGACTTTTAAGAAAGGTGTGTCTCCAAGAACAGGGACAAAGGAAGGTCAGGCTGATAAGGGGAAAAGGCAAGACAAAATATACATCTATATTCTAAAACCCCTGAAAATATTACAGCAGACACTAGATTTTTATAAAGGAAGTGATACGGTTACTCCTAATAGATTATTTTGTTTGGTTGGTTGATTTTTGGTATTGGGCATCAAATTCTCTACCTTGCAATTGCCAGGCAGGCACTGTGCTGCTGAGCTATCCCTCTAGCCCTCTCATAGGTCTTTTGAAGCTAACTGAAGTGCACTGTACATGGTTTCAAGGTTAAATCCTGAGGGGATTGGACTGATCTTGGGAGATACAAAAGTTACATGCTCTGCTATACAGGTCTTATTTTAACTTGCCCTTAATCACCCAGCAGAAAAGTTTAACCATGAGGCATAAAACGTAAAGCTAGATTGCATGTTGAGCTGTAAAAGGCTTAAATCAACAGCTTCTGACATTGCCAGTTCTGCCAGTATCTCAATATGATTATTGAATATTGGACTATGTATACAACTACTTTCTCTTGGTTCAATGAGAAATTTTTGTACCAATAATGATTAGAAAAATTATCCTGTCTGCATTGTACTACAGGGACTATGGTTCAATCCCCAGCACCACTTGCTGTGCCAGCCCCACCCCCAGGGCAGGCTGAGCTGGTCATAACATAAATAAATAAATAAATAAATAAATAAATAAATAAATAAATAAATAAAGTGTATATATATATATATATATATATATATATATATATATATCTGCCATGGATTTCTTTCAAAGCCATATTTTTAAAGGTTCTCTGAACAATATAATTTTCTAAATTCCATGGTACTAACTTTTTAAAAAAGAAAAATTACCTTTTAAATGTAACTTAATGTGTTGCTGGATTCTCAAAAGGCTCATTTTATTAGTACTTTAAATATCCCAGGGCATGAAAAACAGGAGACATGTTTGTGTGGAAAGAGGAGTTTGGGAATTATAGCCTCCTTTCCATGGTCTAAATGTGACTTAATATACTGAAGGAGCTGAAGCAGGAAGATCATAAGTTTGAGCCCATCCTGAGCAACTTAGTGACTTAGTTGTAATTTCAAAATAAAAGATACAGCTCAATCTGAAGGCCCTTGGTTCAATGTCCAACAGAAAATAAAATAAAATGATCTCATATACGATAATGGAATCCTTATCAAAACATATAGGCAATAATAAACCACAAAAAGATTTAGCATATGCAAAACTCATTGAGCTATTCTTTGTAGAATAAATGTGAAATCAGTTATGAACGCACAATTTTAAGGTGTCTTTACCAAATTGTCTCGTTCTGAGCAAAAGACAGAGGTCAAAGTAGAAAAGAAAACAAAGGAAGAAAAGATTATAAATAGTTGACATATGAAATAGAAGTCATATGTGCCCAGGAACGAAGCCTGAGGTGTGTGTTTCACAGCTGTATTTAGAGAAATGTGTATTGTGGGTAGTATTCTCCTCTCTAATGAGCAAAGAAGAGGAAATGAATTTAAATTATAACCAAAGGAATTTAAGTAAGATGGAAAGATCTTATTGGCGATGAGGTTTTTATAAAGCCTGGAAAAGATTCCTGGGGAGGTTTTCAAATTCTCTATTTGGATATATTTAAAAGAAGAGAGATACCTATCAGCCCAGAGTAGCTAAAGCTGAGACTTGCCTGGAATTTGCTTTCAGCTGGATTCTGTGAGTCCAGATTAATTTCTGAAAATGTTCAGTATGGCAAAAACAGTAAGTGCTAGACAACAGCAAGCCATGTTGCCCCTTAGTCTACAAGTGTGCATACACACACACACACACACACACACACACACACACAAACACTTCACCCAAAGTAATCGTTTCCTTGGAAAATCAATTGGCATTTGCCAGTTGGTTGTAAGTGGAATGTACAATTATAATACACTCTGGTTTTTATTTTCTTTTTAGCCTGGTTTCCAGTGGAAAGAAGGCTTATGAAATCTCTCTGGCAGGATATGCCCTGCTTAATACATTTTTATTTTCTTTCCCTAGGCTGGTTACAACCAAATCTCTTAGAAAAAATGCCTAGGCCTAAGCAGCAATTAATGTACCCTCAGTCTAAATAGCTATGAAGAAAATATCCTCTCCCTTCAATCCAAAGGGAAACTTTTTTCTCCTTTTTACTGAAAGGAATAAGACGATTCACCACCACCATCAACCTCTCTCCTTTACCTGCACACAGACCTCAAGAAGCTTTCTGAACCCTGCAGAATTCCAGTTTCCAATATAAAATTGCACATGCCCTAAGAGTTTGTAATAAAATCCTTCCAATTTTCTGTATCTCTGTTTTCTCAGCTGTGCACCTGTTTGCCCCACTGTTTTCACTGTCTCTGTTGTTTGGTTTTTGTTGTCAGCTCCTAGAGGCAAGGGATGGAATTTGTTCATCTTGAACACTATATGTTCACATGCAAGTGGACACTAGGGCCATGTCTGACAGTGATGGCTCCTGATGTGACTACATGCCATTTCCCCCTAAAAACCTAGCATGGATGAACCAAAGCTGAGCAAATTAATTCAGTATACAGAGTCTCTACTATTCCCTCCTCCTCTTAAACACTGCACAGATCATCAAAGTCATAATCACTATCAGGGATCATCAGGAAACTGAGCAATATAGACACAGAAGGATTCAATCAGCAAAGCCTGAAGTGGACAGGAAACAAGGCTGTATTTATCTGCAGTTTGCATTCCGCCATCAGCTCATTTCTTTCATGTTTAAGCCCAGGCTTTCTGGGATTCTCAGGTTCTCAACTTAAGGCATAGTCAGTCAATACCAGTTGTCATAGCAGCTTGTTAGATCTGACATACTACCCAGAAACCATCAAGTTCATTGTATCTTGGTCTTGTTTTTTTTTTTTTTTTTTTTTATGTTTATAGCCTAGGGAGAATGCAAGTCCTTTTTTAACAAAATTAATGTTTCTTCCTTGATACAAATTCCTGCGCAAACACCCTCCTTTCTTGCCTTAAGTCAGACTGCCTCAGTGACAAAGATAGTGATAAATCAACAACATTTCCTGTTGAGTTAAAATTTTCCAATGCCCATTAACCCCTTGGGGTCCTCAAAGTTAAGTTTTCAAAATTGTAAGTGATTGTAAGCACCAATTATGAGCCATTCAGTATATGCTAGAAAAAATGACAGAAATAAAACATAAAGGCTGTACTTAAAATTCATCAGAAACAAAACTCAGCATTGTCAAAATTTCTAGAGTTTTATTTTCATCCTTTTCTTCTTGCCAAGATTCTGGAGTGCTTTAGAACTTTGATCACAGGGTCTGTGAGATAGCTGAGAGGACTAAGCACCTGCTTAAGTAAGCACAGGGACCTAGGTTTCATCCACAGTACCACATGTCACACTGGACCCGCTCCGGGGTGTGCTGAGCTGGCCACCAAGACCCAGAGTGGTGGCACACCCTTGTAATTCCAGCACTGGGGAGGTTAAATACAAAAGGATCACTAGGAGTCCAAGTTGCATAGTGATATCCTATATCAAAACACATTAAAGAAGAAGAAGAAGAAGAAGAAGAAGAAGAAGAAGAAGAAGAAGAAGAAGAAGAAGAAGAAGAAGAAGAAGAAGAAGAAGAAGAAGAAGAAGAAGAAGAAGATCACATATCCACAACACAAAGCACAATTTTCTCTCCTTTTCTTCCTCCCAGAGTCTGAGTGGTGGTTATTCTACAAGACAAGTGGCCACCATAATATACTTGAATTTTTTATATTTATTTTGAATGTATCTTAAATAAAAATAAATGAACTTTCACCAAGAGACAAAACAATCAAATTTTACTGTCAAGGAATTTTTATTACCCCATACTAGTTGCATACATTAATGGATTTTGTTTTGGAAGCGTTGTATGTGTGTGTGACATCCTTTCTCTCGTCCAGCCATCCCCCATCACGGCTTTCCCTTCCCTCTACCTCCTTATTCCCTTCGCTAGTAGTCTACTTTACATTTAGGTTTTCTCCTTCCTCTCATTTATTTATCTATTTGGAATTGCACATATGACAGAAACCCCATAATTTATGCCTTTCTGAGTCTGGTTTATTTCACCTAACATAATTAGTTCTATCCATTTTCCTGCAAATGATATAATTTAATTCCCCTTAATGGCTAAACAATAATACTATGCTATCTGTAAGTACCACATTTGCTTTATTCATTTGTCTGGTGATGGAACCTAAGCTGATTTCATAGCTTAGCTATTGTGAACTAGGTTTCGATAGACAGATAGATAGATAGATAGATAGATAGATAGATAGATAGATAGATAGATAGGTAGAGATATGATTGACAGATACATACATACATATATACATACATGCATACATACATACATAGACAGACAGAGATACTTTCCAAAACCAAATTCCTTCATGCATTATTGTAGAGATGAACACATGAATTGATTGTCATGCATATAACAACAAGATTGAATGCAAGGATGTCATCATATAGTTAGCCCAGCCAAAAAAAAAACAAAAAAACAAAAAAACACCTAATTTGTACCTTTTGGTTCAATATAGGATTCACTTTGTAATACTAAATAACTAACTAAATGAAAAGAGACTTCACACCACATTCCCTTAGATTATTTACCATTTCAGAGACATGACCTCTTTGTCCCATATTCTGTTACTTGGAAAACTTCTGACCACATCTTAAGCCACCAATATATTGTCAGCATTTTATCCTGTCTAAAGTTCCATTCAATGGTTTTATTCTACAAGGGTGAAAATTTACCTTCTACATTCCCTCAATGAAAATAGGACCTTCTGGGAAACTGCTAATATATTTCTATCTAGTGCAAAAGTATCCATCAGATACATTTTGAAAAAAACCCTCAAAAGTTATTTTCTGTCAAACATTACCATTTAAGTTGTAGGAAAGCTTTGCTTTATTTTCCAGCCATGGAAGTTTCTGTTCTCCAGCTTTGAAAACTAAGGACACCTCTTCTCAAATCTGTCCACTTATTAGAGTCAAAATGAATTTTTCCCTCCTCCTTTACTTATTGTAAATTAATGGAATGTGTTTTATATACACTTCAAATATTAAAATGTCCTCAGACTTTTCTTTTACTAGGTAGTTTGGGCTTAGCTTCTTTGAACTTTGTAACCATGAACTTTGTTCATGAGATAATTATGTGGATTTTATGAACAAAGGAAAGTTGATGTTCCTGGGATTGTAACATACTTCAATAAAGTTACATACCAACGCAGTTCCTCAGTGATGCCTCAATGCACCTTAAGCAAAGTTTTTCCTTTCTTCCAATTTGTTGGGAGTTAGTTATTGTTTAATTTACTTTTTAGAACTTTTAATAAGAAACAACAATGTGACAATTTCAAAACAGGTTAGTAGTACATTTCCAATATTTGATACAATACATATTGTTGTCCTCCTATTAGTTATGCAGAACACAGAGTGTAGACGTTATAATTTTTCAAATCATTGGTACAAAAATATTTCTTTTCACTGAACTAAAAGAAAGTAGTTGTATACATAACCCAATGTTTGATAATCACAGTGGGTTATTGGTAAAACTGACAATGTTGGAAGCTGTTGATTTAAGCCTTTTGCAGCTCAGCATTCTAATCTAGCTTTCTGTTTTATGCTTTGTGGTTAAACTTTTCTGCTGGGTGGTTAAGCAAGACTTGTATATCAAAACGTGTATCTCTCAAGATCAGTCAAATGCCCTCAGGATTTACTTTGGAACCTTGTACAGTGCTTTGCAGAACTATTGTCAGTGTCAGCCATCTGGATAAGTCACAGTCAAGTCACAGCTTGACCAGTTTGCTCTCTGTGAAAGCATGAGAGAATGCTTTTCTGTAGGTGACTCTCCTTTGGCACACTACATATCTTCAATCCCTTTCCTCTGTAGCCCCATAATCTCCTTGAACAGAAAATTTGGGAAAACACTGAGTTACAGGATGTTATAGCACAGGTTCTCTTATGTCCTGACCTTGAGGAACTAGGGCCAAAACATTGGCTATCCTTGTAGCCCTTCTTTTGCTCTAATTTTAGGTCTGTAAACTTACATTCTTAACCCTCCAGAAGAAAAAGCTTAGTGATACTATTACTCTATAACATAGGTACTTAAATATAACATTGCTGCCTTTATGAGCATCAAACTTCTTAGACTTAGAATTGGTAGTTTCTATCAGTCATTGATATTCTTATAAATCTCTATAGAATGTGATAAAAGTCCTAGGGGGCTGGAGAGATAGCTCTGTGGCACAAGTGCCTGCCTGGCAAGTACAAGGTTGTGAGTTAAAACCCTGTTCCTGAAAAAAAAAAAAAAGTAGTTACATATTTTTACACATTTAGAAATCTAAGTACATGCAAAATTGTGGCCAGTCGATCCTATGGCATTTTTCCTAGTCTTGTACTCTCATTTAATATCCTTTTTTTCTTTTCTTGTAAACCGACCATTTACTTGAGAAAGAGTATAGCAGTAATTGAAATTACATTAGAAGCAGCACAAATCTAAAAGACCAGAATGACAGGCATTCCAAGCATATTTTTACTGTTATACATTGCTATCCTCAGTGTCAAAAACATTTTGGAGGTTTCTAGGACCATTATCTAATACATCCTGTGTATATAAATGCATGGCTTTGCCCCTACCATGCTTCCTATCTTTTCTGTTTGCAGTTACTTCATTGTTTAATCCTTAAGTCCTTGATTGCCATTCATCTGTGTTATGTCTCTCCATTTTTATTTCTTTTGAGTTCTTACACTAGGGACACTATATAATATTTACACATGTAGGTCTGATTTATTTCACTTATATGAGTATATGTTCAAGATATATCCATTTATAGTTAACTTAAGATTTGTTCTGTTCAGAACAAATGGGTTTTATTATCTAAACTTTTTCTTAGCCTGTACAACTTTGTTTTGGGAGAAAGGGGGGTGTAAAAATGAAAATTGGCTTTCTATACTCCTCTATATATTACAAGCAGCTCACACTGGGGACTGTTCTATAGAAAGATAAGAATGGCCTCTGGGAATATCAAGATTCCTCAACTAATTGCCATTTTTGAAGCCCATGCATTTTTAAACAGCTCAAGTGTGCAGTTCCTACGCAAGTCTTCTTCCCAACTTAATATCATTCACACCACACTTTTAATGTGACAGACAATATCCATGGGCTTGTACAGTAACATATAATGTTCCCTGAAAAACTTGAAACTAAACCCTTGGACGATATCAATGGGGTAAGACTAGGTGTTTTATTTTATTTTGATGATTCCTAATGCACCAATCTTCTTTAAAATTGTGTGAAAGAATAGAATCTTTCATTTTTCTACTTTTACTCATTTATTGCAGAATTAACTGAGCCTAGGTAAATAACACAATTAGCAAGGAGACTGATTCAAATGACATTTTTAACAAACATGTATTGATTTTTCCTTCAAGAACCATAAGAATATCATCATCTGTCTTTGTAGAGAAAACTCAGTGACTAGTCAGGATATACAATGCTGAACAACTGAGAATAAAAGTTCAGATTTTTTGCATTGGTTTCTTAGAAATAGTGCTCACTGCTACAGAATCTTATGATCATACCTTGTCACTGAAGCCCAACTGATAAGATTCTTGCATCCCAGAGTCAATGATATGAAGAACAGCTCTAACTGCCATTAACCCAATGGAGTAATTGGGACATATAGCACATGATTATATTAAACAGTTCTCAAAATTGAAAACTTGTTTTTGACACTATCAGTGCTGAAAAGAAAATCATTTTGATAGCATTTGTCCCATATCCAGCAAATAAATCATGTGATCAGCAACAATTAGAAAAATATAGAACCCTTCACGAATTTGCATATCATTATTGCACAGTGGCCATGCTAATCTTCTCTGTATTGTTCCAATTTTAGTATGTGTGATGCCAAAGCAAGCACATGATGATACAGTTTTGAAAGTATCTGATTTGACAGGAGAGCTGTCATCACACTCCTGAAAGAATTTTATGCTGGTGTGATTTTGTTTGTGGTTTTCTCTTGTTTCAATATTGAAGCAATATAATTAACTCTAATCAAAACCATCAAAGTTTTTTAAAATACCAATATAGTTCACCATTTTTGGCTTTTTAAAAATAATTTCAAGTTTTGTTTCTTTTGCTCTGCTAAGTTCTGTGTTTCAGACATACAAATGTGTTTATTTATAAGGAGTCCAGCAAGTATTTATAGAACATCTCCCATATGCCAGGCCTGGTCCTGTTGCAAGAGATGTTGTGGTACCCAAAACAAACAAGTTCCCTGCTTTCAAAAAGGGGATGGATAGAGGAAAGGGACTGGGGTTGAGGCAGGTTATAAGTGGATTAAATCATAGTAAAGTAAGAAAGAGATAAATACCAATATAGATTTAAAGAGAATTTGATTACAGATGTATAAAAATGAGTAGCTGAGGTTTTTTTGTTTTTGTTTTTTGATTTTGTCTTTTTGAGACAGGGTCTGACTATGCAGTTCTGGCTGGCCTTGAGCCCACTTTTGTAGCCCAGGCTGGTCTCAACTCACACCAATCCTCCTGCCTCAGCCTCCCGAGTGCTGAGATTACAGGTGTGCGCCACCACGCCCGGCTGAGTAGCTGAATTTAAATTGGGCTGTATGTAAAGAGATTCCTGAGGAAATGATACTCAGCTGAGTTCTAATTGACAAAGGACCCAGTCATGCGGTTTTCTAGGAAAAAAAGCTTTCCAGAAAAATAAAACAAAAAGGCAAAGGCCTAAAACTGAGGATCAGCATTATATTTTCCATAAGAAAGTCAACAAGGTTAGAGGATACAACATGAGGAGAGGGGTGCAGGCTGGGCAGAGCAGGAATCCTGTGTAACACAGAAGTCAGGGAAGAAGTTTAGATTCCTTCTAAGTATGATGTTGTTTGGTTTAGATCTTGGATATTCCTCAAAAGCCTACTGTGCTTAGCAGGTCATTGGATCGCAAAAGCTCTTGTACTCATCTGTAGATAGATCTGTTTGGGAACTTGGCAGTGGAGTTGGAAAATGGAAACTGGCTGCAAGAGGTGGTTCACTGTTGACCTCTTGCTTGTTGGCTTCTCTCCGCCTGTGTCTGTCTGTCTGTCTGTCTCTGTCCATCTTTCTGTCTCTGTCTGTCTGTCTGTCTGTCTGTCTGTCTGTCTGTCTCTCTCTCTCTCTCTCTCTCTCTCTCTCTCCCCCTGTCTCTCTCTGATCCCCATCTCCATCCCACCTATTTCCTGGCCATCTTCATGTGAAAAGCTTTGCTCGCTGCAGAACTCTTCACCATAAGTCTATGCCTTGGACCAGCCAAGCAGGAAACACAACTAATCCAAAATAAATCTCTCCTGCTTTAGTTTGTGGGTCTGAAGTATTGTGTTTCTTCTATAGGCAAAGCGGGGAGCAATTGGATAGAAGAGATGGGTATGTAAGCAGGAGAATAGCATACTGTTATTTACATTCTTCAAAGTGTATTTGCTGTTTAAAGAGCAACGGTGGATAGACTAAAGCAAGAAAATGAAGTCAGTTTGTTTTGATTTGGTTTTCAAAATTTTTAACTGTTGCCTCAGGTCTGGACTATAGTAGAAGAGATATATGTAGGGAGGGCATGGCAGAATTTTGTAATAAATTTGGGAAGTGGAATGGATTTGAATATGGAGATAAGATAGTGTCAGATTGTAAGGAAAGACATAAAGTTATTCAGAAACTATTATATTTATAATTATAAAATAAATCTATTGTGCATTTTTATTCATCAATAGATAAATTCATTTACCACCACACTCAGTGAAATAGGTAATGTAAAGTCCATATTGCTTACATAAAAACTAGAAAGTCTCATGACCTTCAGAAAATGTAGTAAATAAAATTTTCAAATATACAGCAAAGTAAGTGGCAAGGTTAGAACTATCTCAATCTATATGCATGTTAAAGCCCTAGATTTTTTCCCTGATCAAGATTAGCAAATAAAATATCTTAAAAATCTAATTTTAAATCATAGCATTATACTCACAAACATTGAATACATAATTTTCTAATTATATTAACATTATTTTGTTTTTATAATATTGATCCCTAAAATAGTCCTTGAATTCTTATATTCCTAGAATCACCAGACATCATGCATACTTCTAAAGTTTTGGAAAAATAATCTCAGGTTATTTTCCAGAAAGCTTGTGCCATTTAAACTCTCACTTTAATATATACTCTCACTTAGCCCAACCAACATCAAATATTTTTCATGTTTTCCAATTTGATAGTGTCTTACTCTGCTCTCACTGGAACAAATACCCAACACACGAACTCAGGGAAGGAATGATTTATTTAGTTCACAGTTACTGGAGGTTTCAAGACACTGGAAGAGAGACTGGGGAGTTGCCGTGTCCAGGATGATCCTCTCTGCATGTCTGAGAAAGCACAGCCAGTTTACTGATTCTTGCCTCTCTGGCCCTGCCCCTCAGGCCCTGCCCTGCTCCTCTGGCCCTGCCCCTCAAGCTGCTTGCTTGACAGCTCCATGATTTACGTGAAGTTTTGGGGGACAACTAGATACAAACCATAACAGATATTTAAAATTTTAAATTAATTAACTTCATCAATTCATATTTCCTTAATTATTAATGAAATTAGATGCTTTCTCAGACGGGCCAGTCAAGTAGCTCAGCAGATTAAAGTACCTGCAAGCAGTCACAGGGGCCAAGGGTTTGATCCCCAGGCCTGCAGTGCCAGCCCTGCCCCAGGGGTGTATTGAGACTGGGTGTGGTGGTGCACACCTGTAATCCCAGCTCTTGGTAGGCTGTAAACAGGTGGATCACTATAAGTCCTGTCTCATAGTGAGACCCTGTCCTTCCCTAAAAATACAAAGCAAAACAAACAAAAAAAAAAAGCTTTCTTAAATGTTTATTTAGTTTATTAATTTGTTTGAATTATCTATTCATTTAATTTCCCACTTAACTAACTGTATAATGTTAGTATTTCTTTCTGCTAATTTGAAAGACATTGTATAAGGAGGGTATTAAGACTGCCAGCTTTTACCAACCACTTTGTAAAATGTTTTTATTTGTCTTGTACTTTTTCTTTTCACAAGTTGATTAAAGTCAAGGACTTTGCACCAAACTATATACCCAGCTCTTTTTCTATTTTTTTATTTTGAGACACTTTTCATTGACACACTAAGTGACATCAAGTCACAAGTACAAGGCTAGGCTTGTCTTGCCCGTCTTCTTGCCTTAGCTTCCAGCCCCAGTTCTAGAATTGCAAGCATGTACCACCACACCTACTTTACTCTCAATTTTTCAAATGCTTTATTGTAAAAATATCATACACACACACACACACACACACACTCAGAGGCTATTTTCTAGTTATATCTACTACATGAAAAACTAAGTCAAAACTTAGAAGTTTAAAACAATTAACATTGCTATATTACAACTTTATAAGTCAACCACTGAAGTAAGAAGGTCTGGGAAGTTTCTCCTGATACGCTAGTAGATATGAATTAGGACTTCAGGACCTTGCTTGTCTAAGGGAGTCAGACTTCTTACTTACATGCTGGAGGAAAAAGTAGTATTCCAATTAAAAAAAAAAAAAAAAGGGAGAATCTTCACATTCTTTTATAACCCAGGTTCAGCTGTTGGATTGTGCCTTTGTCACTGTGCTCAGCTGGTCAGAGCCATCACATCCTCTCCCAAATTCAATGAGAAGGAACACAGAAGATTCTTTTGAACTTCTTACACCTTATGGTGTAAATTTTTTTTTAAGAAATAAACTGAATGGCCTTCTTCCTTTTAATTTTTTTTCATGATGATTTTGTAGGCAATGATTTTTAAGTATTTTTGAACAAAATTAGTCCTTTTACTCTTTTTGGGTTCTTCCACTGCTCTATCATTTATGTTTTTAAAAAGTTTCAGGGGCCAGGGAGATAGCTCCGTGGCACAAATGCCTGAGCAGCAAGTGCAAGGTTATGAGTTTGAACCCTGGTTCCACAGAAATAAAAAATGCTTCAATGTGTCTGTCTACAGAAATCCAGGAATTATTAATGAACACATTTATGGAAATTAGTTTTTAATTTTCAGCTGTTCAAGTACCAGAGGTTGTGGTTACATTCATTCAATTCTTAATTCTTTTCATTGTTAGATTCCCATCAGCGACATACATGAAAATTCTCTAATAAATGTAGGTTGGGGACCATATATTTAAGTATGTAGTTGCTATATAAAGAAAAAAAAGTGAATGAATAGTTTTTACCTAGCACTGTACCTCACTTCTGGCTCATTCTTTCAAAATAAACTGAAAAACACTTAGCTACCACCTGTGCAGTCAACACTGCCTTTCATGCCTCAAAGTGATGATTGAACATCAAATAATTTGATTCATTTCCTACATAGTGATTGTAGCACTCTTTCATACACTGTTATGCATGGCAAAGTAAAAAATAACATTCCATTAACAACAATTAAAATACATTTCAATTAATAATTATTTTAGTGGATATTCTTCAGTTCATCTAGAGGAAAGAGCCCCTTTTTATTTTTTTAAATTTTATTAGTTTCAGCAAGGAAGAAATAGCAATGAGACAGTTTCAGAACCCATTGGTAGGACAGCCACAAAAATCAATACAATGCTTATTGTTGTCTTCATAGTAGTTGTTCAGAGTACAAGATGCAGACATAAGTTTTCTAAACACTATCTGTACAAACATTCCTTCTAATTGAACTAAGAAAAAGTAGTTGTATGTATAGCCAAATATTCCCTAACAGCAGTGGGTTATCAGCAGAACTGGCAATGTCAGAAGCTGTTGACTTGAGCCTTTTACAACTCATCATGCTAATCTGGCTTTACTTTTTGTGCCTTGTGGTTTAACTTTTCTGCTGGGTGGTTAAGCCCAAGTTAAAGCAAGACCTATGTAACAAAATGTGTAACTTCTGCATATGAAAAGGTCAGTCAAATTATCTTAAGATTTACCTTGGAACCATGTACAGCGTTTTGTAGAACTTTTGTCAGTGTCAGCCATCTGGATGAGTCATGACCATTGCTTGACCAGTTTACTCTCTGTGAATGTCTGAGAGAGTGTTTTCTCCTTAGGTGACTCTCCTTATGTACACTGTACATCGTCAATCCTTTTCCTCTGTGGCCCCATAATCTTGGAAGGAGCCCCTTATAATACCTGGTAAGCACACAATAAATGTTAAATCATGTTGCTAATCTCATAATTCAGTAATGGCAACTGAAGCCTCTGATTATTCTCTGTGCTTCCAATATTGAATTTCAAAAACTCTACTGAAATATGGATCTGTAACTGCTGTGTAGAGAGGAGCAAATTGAATTAGATGTGTCACATACACATGGTAATGATCCTCATAATTCTGTTTATCCTGGGTACATTTTCATCAGACCTAAAAAGAAAAAACTAAATTTTGGAAGAAGAGAACACTGGAAAAAATTGTCTAATGCATCATCATAAGGGCAAGGATTGTAGCCAGTTTATTTCAACATTCTTCCCCCTTGCCAGCACTAAGCATTGTGCTTTGCTCAATAAGTTTTTATTAAAGAATATAAAGGCACAAAAGTATCTATCAGCCCTTTCCTGATATCTGATTAGAATCTATGAAATTGTTTTGAAATCTACAAAGTCTGTTTTTCTGCTAGGCACCTGTGTCTGCAGAGTCCCTCTTCCACACAATCTGTTATCTGCCAGTCTTCTGCAGTGAGTCAAGGCACATAAGCAGTAGACTGGAAAAGTCAAGCTCTTCAGAACATTTATGGTCACTGAACTTTATTATTAGAGAGAATCTGAGATACCGCGGTTTTCCAGGGGTGGAATATTCTCAAATCACCTATGGCTAACCTGAACTTGTGTTTGAGTATTCACAAGTTGAGCCAATGTTCAGAATGTGCTATATCCACTCTTTGGCCTGAATACACGTGGTGTAGACTCCAAATGGAGGCCACATGTCAAGGCCTAACCCTGGAGCTCTGGAGACACTACCATCCTATGGATGTTCAGTAGATAGAAGACATAAATTTCATGTTGAGTACCAAGCACAGAGAAACTCTAGAACCATGTTCTCCAAGGTGAAAGCTTCTAACCCTGGTCCTTTACTTAAATTAATTGAAGTTAAAGGAAGTGAAAAATTCAGTATTTCATCACATTGGCCATATTTCAAGGGTTAAATAGCCACATGACACAAGTGGCTACAATACTGAACAGTAAAAATAGAGATTATTGCATTATAACAGGCTATTTTATGTTATTACAGTATTAGAACAGAATACTGTTCTAAAATGTACTGCTTGTATCACACTACAAATCATCTATTATTATTTTTCTTTTCTGTATTTTTTAGGGAAGGGTGTACAGCATGTTCAGGTTCTCACTACGAGATCAGACTAGTAGTGATCTGCCCATTTACAGCCTCCCAAGAGATGGAGTTACAGGCGTGTGCCACTGCACCCAGTCTCAATTGCCACCTCAGTGTGCCCTGGGGATGGGACCAGCACGGCAGGCCTGGGATCAAACCTCCAGCCACTGCACCTTCTTGCAGGTGCTTTAGTACCTGAGCTGAACTATTTGACTGGCCCTACAAATGATCTAAACTGGATCCCCAATCTTGCATTCATTTCCTAATTAACAAATCTGGGCTTTCAAATCTTTTTATTTAATGTGACAACAATAGTGCTATTAAAAACCAAATAGATCAAAACAAAATAGACATTATTACTGCAAACAAAGAGCAAAGTTTCCTAAATTAAGTGTAAGTGAAATCACACTTGGTTTATGAAACAGCTAGATGATAGAAAATTTATGAAGTATAAAAATTCCATTAGTTAAATTGTATCAAAGATTCAAACAAAATCTGAAAACGTTGTTAAGCTTCTGCTATATCAAAACAAATTTGACAAATAACTAAAAATAATTGCTTAACTCAAACATATACAAATTATTTGAAAACCATATCCAAAAGCACACTTTTCTTAAATCTGCTTTTTTTTTTTTCCTGAGATATTCCTTTCTTAAATTTCCTTCCTCCATAGAAAATGCTAAAGTCCTTTCAAAATTGTTCCATATATATACACATATATATATGTATATATATGATGTATATATATGTATGTATGTATATATATATGTATGTGTATATATATATATATGTATTTTAGAGACAAGATCTATATATATATATATGTATATATATGTATTTTATATATATATATGTATTTATATATATATTTATATTATATATTATATATTATATATATTATATATTATATATTATATTATATATATGTATATATGTATATATTTATATATATATATTTATATATATATACATATATATATATATATATATATATATATATATATATGTATTTTAGAGAAAAGATCTCACTATGCAGCTCAGGCTGGCCTTGAGCTCACTGTGTAGCCCAGGTTGGTTGGTTTCAAACTTATAAGGCTCCTCCTGTCTTAGCTCCCAAGTGCTAGGATTGTAGGCATGCATCACATCTATCCCATTTCAACTATATATTGATGAAAATTAAATGAATAAAAATTTGGTGTATAACCATGAAAAATAATAAAAATATATACCACATTATCTGTTTGAACAAAACTTATACATGTGCTATGTGTTAATCAGATTTCTATTACCATAACAAATACTTTCCGAGTCAATATAAACAGAGAAAATGGTCTATTTGGCTCATCATTTTAGAGTTTTCAACCTGTGGTCAATTGGTCCTGCTGTTTTGGGCCTGGAGTGATATAGTATATCATAATGAGGGCCAGTGGTTAAGAAAACCTATTTATCTGATGGCAACCAGAAAGCAAAAAGAGAGACAATGGCCAGAGTCTCAATAACTCCTTGAAGTATTTGCCCAGAGTAAATTAATTTTTTTCCACTAAGTATAATTCACAAGATTCCACCACTTTCTGATGGTGCTACAGGTTAGGATAAAACTTTAACACATGGACCAGTAGGAGATAATCCAGACCCTAGTCACAGCAATGTGTGTCTAAAAATAGGCAAGTGCATGCTTGACTATATAGAGACGAAAATCATTAGCTCCTAACTGGCACATAAGGCCTCCATTATATCTTTAATGTGCAATTGAATTTTGGTAAATAATAGCATTTTTTTGAAGTATGTATTTATGTATTTCTATCATATAATTTCTCCAATGATCCAGAAAAATGCATTTTGATAATTATTCTGCTTTGGACTATATTTCCAATTGAGTAAAAATATCTCCTTTTATCCAGAAGCTGTCGTGGAAGTAAAGCAATATCCAGTGAAGAGGCAGAAACCAGCCCGAGGGATACCACAGAAAGGCACAAGCAAAGACACTGGTCCTCACTTCTGAAAAGCAGCCACATTTAAATGTAAGTAGCAGTAGCAGTAGAAGGCAAGGGTCTAGCTGTGAAGTGGGCCGCAGGTGAAGCTGCCAGTCACTGTCCAGGAGCACATGGACACATGGCAGGCAAGGGGCCAGCCTGCCTGCACATCCTGTTATCCTACCTCCCACCGGAAATGCACTGCTGCAAGAGATTTGAGATCACTGTTGCTAACACTAGCTTTCTTTTAATCCCTCAGAGTAATATACATGTGCTGAGCATGATCCTAGCTGATGCTTAAGCCCAGGCATGTTGAAATAGAGTTTTAAAATAATCATTTCCATTGAACCTGACTAGGTATCCAAATGTTCACCAGATGCTAGCTGCTAGATTTTGCAGAGGAAAATTGCTAACTTAAACTTCTTTTCATGATTCAGCAAAGGATTTTAAGTAATATAAGATCTGGAGATTTGTAAAATAAATAATTCAAGTACAAATGGGAAAATTAAAATAATCTTATCATCTCCCAGACATGTCTACATGTGTTTCAGTGCCATTATCATATTTCTCTTAATTGGGCCAATTTTTTTCCCAGCTGATACTTTATATTTATTGAAGTTATGAGCTGTAATGAAGAAGTGATTCCTTTCCGATGACTGAAGTGATATGTATTAAAATTTCCTGAAGACAGTTTAAGATGCATGTAATAGAACATGATATAAAAATATAGTTTTATTCATATATGATGCTGAATATATCCACAATGAAAACTAAGAGAATAGTAGAATCTCTTTTATTCCTTAATTTATATCTCAATGGAGGCAATAAAAACATAAGGCACATCATTAACTTTTGAACTTTGGTGGAAAAAAACCTACAACATTTCTGACAAGTAGACATTATCTCATAGTACCCACAGCCATCATATGCTTATTGCTGTTGCCTGGCCTTAAATGTAACTTTTAGACACATGCCTCAAAATTTCCTACTGTACATTATTACAAAGGCTTTTATAACTTGTTTAATTTTATTTTATAATTGGAGAAATAAATTGTTAAAATTCCTCAGATTTTTGCGTTCTCACTAGGAGGCACCTAAACAAAAAGGCAAGCACAACATCTCTCCAGACAGTCAGTGCCATCCAGCTGGAACCTGTCTACAACAGCTACCTCCACCCTTTGTGGCACAGGAACAGCTTTATGTGGTTGGGGCTGAGGGTGCATCTAATGATTAAGAGGAGTCCACAGCCTGGATCTCTCTAAGATAAAGTTCATAACAGGGTTCACGCCCTGTGAGAATCTAGTGCTGCAGCTGATCTGCAGGAGCCAAAGCTCAGAAGGAACATAAGCAACAAGGACCAACTGTAGCAGAAATGAAGTTTCTCTTGCTCCCCTCCTGCTGTGCAGCCAGGACCAAGTGAGGGACCCTTGGTCTAGAATGGATCCATTCAGAGTTCTGGAGAAATGACAACACTGTACATTAATGATTTTACTAAGGCAGTAGTATGTTTTTAGTATAGATGCCACTAATCATTTTGACTAGATTTCCTAAAAGCCAGATATTATCCAAATAAAACATTCATAGTGAAAAATCATTAAATAAAAAATACATGCTTACTTAAATGCAGGTTATAGGGAGCTGGGGAGATGGCTCCGAGGCACAAGTGCCTGCTGGGCAAGTGCAAGGTCATGAGTTTGAACCCCAGTCCCACAAAAAAAAAAAAAAAATGCAGGTTATGGGATTCTAACTGATCAAGGATTTCAAAGAAGGTAATGAAAGACACATGTCACAAGTTCCATTCATGATGTCAGGACATTCAATCCAGAAAAACTCTGTAGCTGTTGTAACCAATAGGTACAGCCTCTGAATTTAGTGTAACAAAAGCTTGCCACCAGGGACATTGATAGGTTCATCCAATAAAAGAATTACAATAACAATTTTAAACTAAATCATAAAAATGCAGATGGTGGTTATTACATGGCAGAAGAGAGGAACTGCTTATAAAGCTATGGTAGAAATATCAAAAATATGTTTCATTGGACTTTTTAAAAATTAAGCTCTTTGTTTTTAAACTAAGGTGCAGAAGTAATAAAATGTAAGGGTCACTCAATAAACTATTTTATTCCATAGTTAACAGCATTGATTCAGCATATGAAAATAAACATTACATGCATTCAGTATGGTCATCAATTCTGAAGCTTGAATATAATAGTTTTCAAATGAAAATAACCAGTAAAAATTATTTTACAGAATTTTGACTAAGAACAAAAAAAAAGAACTTTTTGAATATATTTCTTTTTCTTTGTGAAAATGAACTGGGCTCATACTTAAATATTTTATGTGGTTTTCAAGTTTTTTGAAGAAGTTCATTTAATACAAAAGTAAAAAATAATCAAAAATGTTAATATGAATATTATAATACATATACAATTAGAGAAATGAAAGCAAAACATAATTAATATTTTTATTATCACTAAAAGTATAGATATAACTATTTAAATTAGTGTTGAATAATCTAGAATTCCTTTTTGGATCACATATTTTTCCTTCCAAAACTATGGATTAAAATGTGTAATGTACCTTATTCATGATAAGTACTAAATAATGTGAATTGAATTGAATTGTTCTAACATTAATATGTCATTTGCACTAGAGAAGTAGTGTCTTGCACATGGAAATTAATGAGCTTTATCTAAAACCAAAAATATCTATGGAAAAATCTACTAAACTGATCCATAACTGACCTATTAATCCAGCCTACTACAGAAAGACTTTCTTGCGGTTATACCATATTTTAGAGATAAATAAAGTAGGGAAACCACAGTTCAATTTAAAAGTTGTTAAAGACCATGGGCTTTTACATTATATGACATCATTAAAGTCCAATCTTCAATGGCTGTAAGTCTGAGAATGTAAGTTTATAAATGGTATGATTTTACTTTAGAACATTATGACAGTGGCAAAAAAGACCCTAACTTTCAATATGGAATTTATTTCTTACTGCCATCCTTGTTTTTCCTCCATCTTTAAAATAAAAAGACTTTTAAAATAAGAAAACCAGCTGCATATAAGTAGCCTGTAGCTGAAGCAAGTGCCTCGAGGTCTGATTCTGTTGCTGATTCTCCCACCAACTGGGAATGTGGCCTTGGACAATGAATGGAAGTAAGTTGCCACTGAAGGAGGTGGCAAGGCCTCAGGTGGATGGTGCCTTATGGTTTAGCAGAGCTCGGTTTTCACATCCACTGTCTTACTTAATCTCCTATCCCATAGAAGAATATGGTAGGCACTTGAGATCTAGAAACGCAATTTCATGCTCATAGTCATATCAATATCACATGTCAGAAGCAGGCATATTCTAAGATTGTGGACAAATATATTTTCTACTCTACATCTCATCAATGTTCACTGGACTCTCATCGTGAGCCAGTGGGGGAATTACTACAGTGGTATTGCCCCAGTGAGGTAGCCACCCTCTCTCCTCCAAGCACTCAAAATGTGGCCAGAGTTCATTGAGATATGCTGTACCAAATTTCTAAGATTAGGAATGAAAACAAATGGGAGCATCTCATTGGTACTTTTTCTATTGATTGTGTGTTGAAATATTTTCAATATATGCAATCAAAGATAAATATAAATTTGGGTATCAGTAAATATAACTCAGTAATATTAATTTCACCTCTTTATTTTTTTTTACGAATTTAGATCAGGGTCTACAGGGTGTACAAGGTCTCCCTATATAGATATGACTCAGTGTTTTTCCTGTTTTCAGCCTCCCAAGCACTGGGATTACAGGAGTGCGCTATCATGCCTAGTCTCAATTGCCTTGTCAGTGCACCCTGGGGGCAGGGCCAGTGCAGCCTCTGTGTTCTGCAAAGTAGGCATTTTAGTCTGCAGAGCTATCTGCCTGGCCCTCACCTGTTTACATTTTTAATGGGGTTACTAGAAAATATAAAGTCGCATGTGTGTTTCACATCATGTATCTCTAGGATAGCGTTGGACTACATAAATCCATACGCACAGTACTGATTTCATATTACTGAATATTTGGTGTTGATTCTATTCTACTAATTTCAGCTCCACAAATGTTTGTTTAGAAACTGTAATAGGCTAGGAATAGTTCCATTGGAGTTCTGCTCTCAAAAGCACACAAATTGTAAGCTTGTGAATGTGGTTATCTTTTGCTTTTGCTTTTTCTATTTGAGACACTCTTGCTTTTTGGTTCTAGCTGGCCTTTAACTCACTGTATAGCAAAGGCTGGCCCCAGACTCATCGTAAACTTCCTGCCTCAGCCGCCTGTGTTGGGATTATAGGCATGCAACACCACACCCGGCAATATTTTTGAGGAATAAATATTTATAAACAATAGTTATAAAGGTGAAATTCTGCCATGCTCTACAAGGCCCTTTTATGCTGTGATAGAAATCTTTGTGGCATATTCCTTGATGCATTAAAACTTACTTATTGTTTGTAAAACAGGGGTTTTCAGTGAAAAATATTAAGAGCTTTGAATTTTAGGGGTTTGCTTTTCTGTATATACTGCACCAATTTGTAAGAAAGTGAATTGAAACTACCTTAAATCTTTTCTGGAACAAGTTCAGAGATGTAAACAAAGAGAATTTAAATCAGAATGACATGGACAATGACAAAATAATAAAAATCAAAGAGTTTACAAATTTTCAAATAATTATAATGTATTATCTTTGAAGGCAGAGATTTAAAATAAAGTATGTAAGCTAAACTACATTCATTTTAAAAGATTTAAAAATAGAATATATACATATTGCCAATTTCTTAGTGGCCATGCTTGCATAGAATAGATTTTTTTTAAATTAACAACAGCCAATTCTAAGTATCAGAATTTGAGTTAGTTCTATGTCTTTATTTATAGTTTTAGGTAAAATTTTACAAATGAACATAAGTAAATTGAATCGCTATTGTAATTAACTCAAAAATTGATTGTAAGTAAGAAAGACAATAATTATTCAGAGTGCAGCCGGGGGTGGTGGCACACGCCTGTAATCCCAGCACTCGGGAGGCTGAGGCAGGAGGATCAGTGCAAGTTCGAGACCAGCCTGGGCTACAAAAGTGAGCTCAAGGCCAGCCTCAACTGCATAAGGAGACCCAGTCTCAAAAAGACAAAAAAAAAAATTATTCAGAGTAGTAAAATACCTATGTTCTAAATCACAAAGTTTTTACATCTAACTGATAACATGCTTTATATATTCTTTTCCTAGATTTTTCAGTCTCTTTCTTTCAAAATAAGTCATCCTGCAGATCATATAATATCTCTAGACAAGGAAGGTGAAAACTGACTTATGTTCTCTAGATTTTCTTGAGAAAGCAGTTTGTTTGGAGCTGTAAGAACAGGTATAGTTATAGCTTGTAAAACTTAAAATTGTTACTGTAGCAATCAGAAAAGCAAAGCATCCTGTAAAGTGTACCACTTTGAACTCTGAAACAAACTGGCCATTAATATCTCTAGTATCATCTCCTGAGACATGTAAACTGTCATATTTTGTTTACCAAACACATTTTGAGCTGGAGATAATCTTAGTAATGCTAAAAAAGTAAAATACTAAACTATTTTAGAAATTCCACTTAAAAAATCATGGAGGGGGCCCGGCAGGATGGCTCAGTGGTCTAAAGCGCCTGCTTAGGAAAGTTTGGGCGGCTTCAAGGACCGCGGTTCGATCCCCAGCACCACATACTGCACCAGTCCTACCCTCAGGGCAGGCTGAGCCGTCCATAAAAATAAATAAATAAATAAATAAATAAATAAACAAACAAAAGTTCTGAAACAAGAAAAAAAAAAGAAAATAAATTCTTTTAAAAAAAATCATGGAGAATATTTGTTATGCCAACTTGTGAAGAAAAACAATTTCTGTTATGTAAAAAAACTCAGAAATTAATTCTTTGCATCATTTAATCATAAATCCCTACACAATTAGAGATGAAAGGGACCTTATAGATTATCTCTTCCAGTATCAATATTTTTAGATGCAAAAACTACCAAACAACAGAAAAAAAAATTTTTCAGTAAAAAGTAGAATTATTCAAAAATATCCCAAAGAATCCCAGAGCACCTGGAAGCTAACAGAGGAAGAACAAGACACAGTGCTTTTAACTCTGCTGAAACTTTACCACTTGAAGTTTTAGTTTAGTTGTGGACACGTGCAGGGAAGAAAAGATGCTAATGTTGAGTATGAAAATCTCATTCATAATGAATGCACATAAAGTAAATACCAAGACGAGGCCATTCATTCAGTACTCAGATTCTTTTGTTTAGGTCAAACAACTGAAGTAAGTTTCCTTTGCTACTTTTTGAACACAATTTGTCTACTACCATATGCAGTGAGCTACTTTCAAAGTGGCTGATAGCTGGAAGAAGGGCAGAACATTCATTTTTTGAGTTAAAAATAAAAAGGATATGAAAAGTCTCCTGATTTCATGCATTTATAAGAGGCATACTTGTAATGAAATTATTTCATTAACAAAATATTCATCACAAATACATACTTCACACTATAGAGAAAGCGCTGAGCAGTAAGCATCAAATTTCTAAGCCTAATGTGTTTTGAAGAAATTCAAGTGCTTTTAGGAAAATCACATATGTGCGTACACACTGGCATCTGTATAATAAGAATAAGAGTAAACACTAGCAAGATTGTTTAAAAATTAAGTCATTAATAATAGTTGTAAAATGTTTCGTACAGTGCTTTAATGTATTTAGCAATCAGTAAGTACCAACTATGAGCATCATCATCATTGACATGACTTGCAACACAAACAACCCTACCGTACCACATCCTTCTTCTCATGGCTCCATGTCCATGCTGATCCTTCTTTCTTAATATCCTTTCCCTGTTTCTTTACCTGGTGAACTCCTGCTCACACGCCAAGTTCAGTGTGGAAGTTTCCTGCTCTTACCTCCCTTCGCTAAACTTCTATTGCATTCATGTATTCCCATGGTGTGCCTCCCAGCAATTCAGAAGACTGGCTATTTTTACTTGATTCCCCTGCACTCTTATAACATATACATACATACATACATACATACACAAATACATACACTGTATTGCAAAGAATATGTCATATTTAATTTTATGACTCCATGAAATGTTTATTATAATGAACAAACCCTACTAAAAATTAATACATAATTGAACTTTTTCAAGATAGAGTATATACCTTGTGGCCCCTTAGAAGCAGAGGGTAGGAGTAAAGCTCATTGTAGGAAAGGCTGACACAACCAAGAGAGAAAATATTCTTTCAGGCTTTCACAGAGAGCAAAAAGGTCAAGCAATGGCCATGACTCTTCCAGATGGCTGAAACTCACAAAAGTTCTACAAAATGCTATACATGGTTTCAGGGTAAATCCTGAGGGGATTTGACTAAACTTGTCAGACACCAAAGTTACATTTTTTGTCATATAGGTCTTGTTTTAACTTGATCTTAACCATCCAGCAGAAGTTTAACCATGAGGTATCAAAAAGGAAAGCCAGGTTAATATGCTGAGCTATAAAAGGCTCAAGTCAACAGCTTCCAAAAGTGCCAGATGGACTGATAATCCACTACTGTTATGAACTATTGGACTATATATACACATAATTTCTCTTTGTGCAGTGAAAATAAAGATCTGTACTAATGATGTTTAGATAAGAAATTAAGTCTGCATCTTGTACTCTGAACAACTACGACAAAGACAATAATATGCAATGTATTAATTATTGTAGAAAATAACAAATATTTTTAAATTAAGTTAATTTTTTTAAATAAAAAAGGAAAAAAGAAAGGCTGAGACAACAACCAAGCAGCCTTCAAGCCTGGCTCTGACATGTGACCCAGTGTTGTGATTCTTAATGACATTTGCTTCACTTCTCTCAATGAGTCATTTCACTACTCTGGGCTTCAGTGTCCACTGAAAAGTAAAGCGTGCTAGGCAAAATATTCTCTGAGGGCTTTTCCAGTGCCAACATTTGTATTATGTTAAACATTCATATAATACCACAGTTCTCAAACTTTAGCAGATATAATCATCTAGAGGGTTTTTAAAACTCTGATTTCCTGCTCAACAGATCTGTTGGGACCCCAAAGCTCATAGGTGATGCTGTGGCTGCTGATGGGGAGATACATGCTAAGAACAACTGGTTAAACTTAGATTCTGATATTGTCCTATTGTTCAGACTTGGTATGAGGATTCATACCAAGAGATGAGCCCCAAAAGCCCCTACAGAGGCCAACTTTGGTGATTATAGTGTTTTAAAAGGCACGTTTTGTAGAGAAGGGACGATATGAGTTTAAAGCCATAAGGCATAGAAAATGTGCCACTGACATATTGTTTTCAATGGGCTATAGCTGATTTTATGGCTCACAATTGCCATCTAGTGAGGGGTTTGAATTATTGCATTGAGAATGTACAGCATGAAGTGATGAAAATTTGGAAACTGATGTTTTTTAAGTGTGTGTGTGTGTTTGTTTGTTTGTTTGTTTACTTATTTGTTGAGACAGAGTCTCACTACATGGTCCAGCCTGGCCTAACACTCACCATGTGGTCCAGGCTCATTTCAAACTGATGGCATTCCTTCTACATTGGCCTCATCAGTGCTGGAATAACGGTCCTGTGCACCATACCCAGAAAAGCTGTTTTTACTTAGAAAACTAAGTTCCAGAGAATCTCTAAGAATAAGGTCTCTTGTGCTCTGATCTTATCCACATCTGTATCTTAGTACTGTTAAAATAAGTACATTGTAATACTTACTATGTGCTAGATATTAATCCATGCTTTTAGGTATATTTGATTATGTACAGTAACGTGAGGGATATATAAATATGTGTGTGTGTGTGTGTGTGTGTGTGTGTGTGTACAAAACATATAAAGCAATTAAAAGATTTTTTGCCTGAGTTTCACAGATAGCTAAAGTAGCAAAGCTGAGCCTGAGCCTACACAGCTCCTGGAGACACTATACAGGCCAGCCTATCAGCAATTTAAGCATAATTGCTGAAAGACGTGAAGTAAGTTTCCACCATAGCTGACTGATAAACAAAATGTGATACATATGTGCATAAATTTACCACATTTTCTTTATTCTTCTATTATTCGATCATAAGAAGAAGGAGAGCCTGTCATTTATGACAACATAGATGAATCTGAAGGACTGGAGAACACTATGTCAAGGCAAACAAGCTAACAGAAGAATGATATATACCTTATGATCTCCTTTGTGTGGAATTTTTAAAACTTGGGCACCTACAATAGAGAGTAGAATTGTGGCTACTGAGGCTAGGCCAGTTGCTGAGGAGGGTCTTACAAAGATATGAATTGAAGGATATAAAATTACAGTTAGGAGGTTTAAGTTCCAGAGATGGAGTGTACAGTATGTACACACAATTGCTGAAACAATTGATATGCGTGAGTACTTCTCAGATATAGGTCTGCAAAATTTTGTAAAAATACACACCTAAATGATATTTTTTTATTATTACAATAAAATCAGCTCAAATGCAACAATTAAAGAAGCTATTTCAATATGCATAGAGCCACAGTAGTACAGTGGAAAGAGCAATGACTCAGAAGCAACTTCCAACTTGCTATGCAAGCTTGGACAAGTGATCGAAACTCTGTGGGCTCCATATGTTTTCATCCATAAGTAGAAAAGATAAAAACTTAGTTCTCACAGTTCTAGAGCTCCCAAAGATATAGTTTACTAGATTCAATTCTAGAGCAACTGCTGAAGCTATCCACTGAATAGCTTCAGCAATAGCTTTGCCAAGACCAAACAGGACTGCCGTGGACAGCACCATAGCTGTTTTGCTCGAATTATCTTGCACTTGTGAGAGGGGCCGAGACAACACCGTAGTGTCATCAGTAAATAACAACACTCACAGTGTTTGCGGAAACACAGAGCTCAGTCATGGAGACCTACATTTTTTTCTCTTCTTAGATGCTGCACTTGGATTATAGAGTTGAACTATACACTCCTACCTGTTCCAAACCTGTCAGAAGTCCTCATCAAAGGACTCCTGCCTCACCATCACACACTTGACAGTTGATTGAGGTGCAACCCTCTCCCTTCAGTTTTCTTATATCAGAGATTTCCTTGGATGTAGAACCCAAAATAAATTCCTCTTGTTCCTTATCTAAGGTTTTCTGGTTACCAAACCATTTTTTACCCAGTAAAACAACTACTAAATGATGATCATGAGATCAAATACTAGTGGTTGTTTTACACCTCCAAATACATAACGGAGACATATAATGTAAAGGCTTGCTAGAATACTTAATGAAGGGAAATGAAAACACAGAGTTGAGAGAATTAAGAGTAATCATTAATACAGAGTAGGATGAAAGATCAGTATCTCATTTGAACACATACTCTTATTATATCCTTCCAAGTATTTGTATAGACATTTCTAATTATTGCAACACTGAGAATTAAGCTAGCCACGTTTTGCTACCAGCCCTTCTTAAGAAATGAATAGCTTGAAGCATGGAAATGCAGAGGAATTTAAAACAGAAACGTTAAACAACTTTTTTAAGTGGTTGAGGATGCACACCTTAATTATTAAGCATATGCTTGCCCAACAAATAAGCTTAGGAATCAAGTCCTGATATGACTGTTCTCTGATACACAACTTAGAAAAAGGTTTTTCCACACAAATATAAAGATTAATGGATGTAACTAGAGGCCATACTCATAAATGAAATAAATTAGACCCATATGTGTAAACATTGTATTGTCTCCTCAGTGTAAGAAACTGAAAGAGTAAATGAAATCTGAAAGGTACAATAAATACTACGAAGGGAAAGAAACTGCAAACAGAAGGAGCAAGTGGGATGAAGGAAAGGAGAAAAGAAAACAGGAATGGAACAAATGATGTGTGTGCATATACACAGTATACCTGTGATTTCTGTTGGTCTATTAAAAGGAGAAGTTAATGCTTAATTTTTTCTCTCTTTTTTAATTTTTATGATTTTTTTTACCAATTTTGCATGCTTATATTTGGTAATCTGAACAACCAATTTGAAGACAACAATATGTAATATAATAATCATAGTTGAATTCTTATAAAAACATTAATTATAATTAAATAAAATCTCTCAGTGCACTCAATGAACATATGTCAAGATTTTATAATGCTATAAAAAAGAAAAACAGATTTTATAACACTTTTTGATAAGGTTGTATATAACTTGTTATAAGATTGTATAATACAATTTCTGATAATAAAGAAAATCCATGTACAGTGAAAGGAGAGAGAATGAGGGGGTAGGGATAATGCTTCAGACAGGATGGTTGGGGGAGGCCTGGCTGAGGAGGGAATGACTGACCAGAGATCTGAAGGAGGTGAGAAGGTCTTAGCCAGAGGAACTGCAGCTGGAAAATCCCAGGTGGTGAGCCATGCTGGCTTACTCCAGGCTGAGAACAGTCCTGGTCTGGCCCACCAACTCAGGATGGTGTCGAACAGAGGTCAGAGCCATGTTCAGCAGGCATCGCCAGCTATGAGGGTGACCTGGGGTAGGGAACAAAGGCATGATGAACCTGGCCTACTTTTCAGTCATTGCTCTACTATCTCAGAGGACATTATCTGAGGAGCAAGAGAGGAAGCAAGGGCTGCTCCAGTGACCCAGAAAAAATATGATCAGTGTTCTGGGGTACTGACTTGGAATGCATTTTAATGAGATATATACTAAAAGCAGCTGATGGACTGGATCTGCGAAAAAGATACAAGACTGTCCTGATCATTTGAGTCTGAGCAACTAGATAAAGAGGAGCACACTTATGCAGGGGCTGCTGAGCTAGAACTTGTTTTCTAAAATGTGAAACCTTCTAATTACACCAGTTAACTTTATTTCTAAATTAAGTTGTGCAAGTGAAGAGCATTTTTCACTGAAGAATTTTTATAAAATGTCAGTGGTAGATTAGCTTGCTATTCTTGCATAAAGTACAAGATAAAATTTCACAGGTCAGTTATAAGGAATGTTGTATGTCAATCTAAGCTTTCTTATACTCTTAAGAAAAAAAAAAATGAGTGCAGTAGCCTAGGTTCAATCCCTGGTCTGCTGTGCCAGCCCCACTTCTGGGATACACTGAGACTGCAATTGAGACTGGGCATGGTGGTACATGCCTGTAATCTGAGCTCTTGGCAGGTTGAAAACAGGAGAATCACTACTGATCTGTGTAGTGAGACCCTGTAGACCCCATAGACCCTGTCCTAAATACATTTTTTTAAAGGAATAAATACTTCAGTGAAAATGGGGAAGAAAGGTCTGTGAATTGGTGGCTTTTTTTGTGGGAACCATGGTCTTGATCTTTCAGGCAGCTGTATTATACTGAACTTAATCTCAGAGACTGAGACAATACCAGAGATTTCACCAAAGTCACCAGTAAATTAGGAATAGAGCCAAAACTACATAATCCATAGTTGAAAGATAGACATGGAAGTTATTTTACTCTCCTAAAGAGAAACTTCAAGGAACAATAAATTCTAAGAAAATGCTTCTTTCTTGGCTTTCACTTAGAAAATGGCTTTACTTTCTCTGATGGACACTGAAGTACATAGGGAAGACATTAAGTTCAAATGGCACATAAACACTATTAAAAGTAGAGGTTTTTTGTTTTTGTTTTTGTTTTTTGCAGTACTGGGGATTGAACTCAGGACCCTGCACTTGCCAGGCAAGCACTTATTCTGAGCTATCTCCCTGGTCCTTTTTTTCTTTTTTTGTTGATGTGTCCTTAGAAATCAGAATTACACTTGGAATAAACTTAACACTCAGCAAATCTTTGTTGAATGGACTAATGAAGAAAAGCTTACGTAAATAACTAAACTGAGAAAGAAAATAGAAGAGAATCATTTTTACTTATTTGAATACAAAAAGCTATATCATCAGGTGAACCCTAATAAAATTATCAGGAGAATTTTTTTGTTGGGGAACACCTCTTACCTAACACATTTTTTTCTCATCTATTCTTCATACTTTTCTCACTCATCCTTCATATCTTTCTGGGATATCACTGTCAACCTGAAAGACTGTGGAATTACCAAATTGGTAGCCCCAAAATATGGCTTATTTGACCACATTGTAAAGTCTAGGCTTGTAAGAGCCACATCAAAGATTCCAAATTGCTTATTACTTATTAATACATCCACCCTGAATAGTTCAGACCTCATGCTCAGAACTAGCCTTTTTCCTATCACCACCACTATGTTTGGTTGTAGCTATTAAGTAGCTTCACAGAGAAACTAATAATAAAATAAAAGAGTATAAAGATAAGAAATGCGAAAGCAGCTGTATACCATGTATCTATCCAGACCAAGATTCATTTTAGGAAAATATTTAGTGGGAAAATAATCTCATCTTTTGACAACACGAAACTTAGTCTAGATTTTAGAGGCTATTGTCACTCTATCCCAGGCAGACCATCATGTGTCCAATGTTCTTTGAGATTTTTAAAAAATATGCCCCCTAAAGTCAAGATTCTCTCCATGTAATTTAATTTCATGCACCTGCCATGTAACATGACCTAGTTACATAACAAGAACATTTAGTGAATGAAAAGCAGTCAGAATGGAACGATTCCAGGCATTGTTCTAAGCACTTTACACATTTAATCCCCCCATACAGAAGTTTATCAGCCCTGACAGGCACTTTCTGCTCCTTGTCCAGAGAATGTCACATGGCTGGCTTTTTACCTGCTCCCTTCTCAGGAAGATTCTCCTTTCAACCTACCTAAAGTTACACTAAAACCACTTCCATTCAATCACAAGGTCTTTCTTTTCCTCATAGCATCTACCACTATCCAAAATCACCTTGTTTGCTTGATTACTTATTCCCGCCAGTAACATATAACAAAGTGCCATAACCATAGAAAATGTTGCAGGTCCTATTTGCCATTGTCACAGTACCTGACCAAGAACACCAAGGGAAAATATTTTAAATGAATATATCTAACAAGTGCAAAGTAAAAGCCAGACATGGTGGCACATGCCTGTAATCCCAGCACTCAGTAGGCTGAAGCCGGAGGATCATAGCAAGTTTGAGGTCAACCTGCACTACAAAGTGAATTCAAGGCCAGCTTGACTATACAGTGAAACCCTGTCTCAAAAAGAAAAAAATACAAAGTAAAAGAGTTACATTTTCTATATAAAATTCACATAAATTTTATTCTAAGAGTAATAAGTAAAAGAAAGACTGATAATTAAAAATTTCCTCAAAATTATTTCTTAATCTAGCTTGTCCCAACTCACAATACGAACTTGAATCAAAGGTGAACTCAGTAAGGGTTACAATGAAAAATCTGGATAGATTTTCTTTCTGCTTCAATATTTGCTTGAAAACACTGTCCTGGCATCAGACACATCCATGTTCAAACACAAGAACTCCCTTTCAGATCAAATGTATGTGATTTCTAGGTCAACCAATATTTTATTAAGCACACCAACTATTTCTACATGACACCAAAATTGGAGGTTAAATTAAAAGAACTCAAACCCAATTGCTTTTATAGTAAAAAGAATGAACAGGAAAATTCCCAGCAAATGGTGACATAGCAATAGTAAATCGCTGATTGTGCTACTCTATGTCAACAGAATTATAGTTAGGACCTGACGGGCTCAGAAGAGATGCCAGGAGATATTATCAAGACAGATAATTTTAACTTTAAATGACTTTAAATGGCTTCTCATACAGTATGGCTCAAACCCCTGTCTTTGAAAGGGGCTGCTTACTAGCTAAAGTTATATTGATGATAACCAGACAATTGCACTGTTCTTCCTATGAGCAATCACAATGCTCTGTTTCCTCTCTTCACTTGTGGTTTCTCAGGAAAACAAGTATAGATTCTAGGAACTGTTGCTGAAAAGAACTTTTTGTTCCAAGCAAGTTTTATCATTTCAACTAAGATGCGCAGACAACAAATGCTGTCAGTGATGTTACAGAATAGAAAATACTTAACATCGATTAGAAAAAAAATTAAAACATTTTTTTCTTTAAAAATATCGTTTTGCTGTGCTCATGCAGGGAGCTGGCCAGACCTGTACAGGCTTCATTAATCATCTCAGGACATGTGCATAGATCACGGAAAAAAGTCTTTCCATTCTGAAGAATTATTGGTTTCCAATCACATTTATTTCAGTCAGTCTTGAAGTTTAGTGAGAAACTTGGAAGTATCAAAAATAAATGAGGAAAAGGCAGAGGAAAGATTGCAAACAGTAGTGAGGTCAGTTTTAAAACAGGAAGGCAAAAATCCTTTGCTTATAAGCCCTTCTACTAGGGAGAATTTTATTGCCTCCTACTCATTGAGAAATTTTAAGTAAAATATTTTAAAAGGTAAAAGAGGAACACATTTTCATTCTAAAAATTTCCAAGTACAATCTAATCAAGCACAGGGGTAATTTCTATGTTCAATTCACAAGCCCTCAAAACAATCTGGATTAACTCAAAGCCAGATTTAGCACATTTTGTTTTCTATGAGAAAACATGATTTAGATTATAACTTTCTCTAGCCACATGTTAGCGCTGAGAGACCCTGTCATTTCTTTATCAGAAGCAACAGGAGAAATTCCAAATATGAAGAATCACATAGATTTATTGCCTCCACTCCCAGCCTGACATTTGGCTCAACACAGGACATAAGCAGCCAAGAAGTCCTCTGCTAAGGTATGAGGGGAACTGGCTGCCTGCAAAGTCCAGACTTGGGAGTGACACAAAAGGAGCTTTGGGCTTTTACATGGCCAGCAAAACCTACTTCGTTTGAAGTCAGATCAATTGATTTCTAGAACATTTCAAATAAGCAGAATTCTGCAGGAAATGGGAGCCAGATGCATTTTTTAACTCAGGAGTTCTTTCGAAGAGAGGTAGAAAATAGTCACATAAGATCCTCTAGTTTCATTTTGGCCCTCTCAATATACTTGCTTCCAGCAGTATGCCCACACAACATGTGTGTAGAAAAACTGAGTGAATAACCTTGGAAGAGGTAGAGATCATCTTTTTCAAGTAAAAAGAGAAGGAGTATTGGTCTAACACAGACTAATTTCTTTTTTTTAAAAGCACATTGATTTCAAGAGGCCTGAAACACTTAAGAAGAAATGTCTATGAGGAAGCAGGCACCACGGGGGCAGTGAATACACTGCCTCAGAGGCAGCTTGCTATTACTTTCATTGTACATCTAAAGCACTGGAGGCTGACTGAGACGTGATGATCTGCCAAAGGCCACAGTGATTATAAAGAGACGAAGATTGGCTTATTAAAGGAGTCTCCAGCTAAATATCAAAATACAGTTCAGCTGAGGGAATAAGTCCTAGTGTTCTACAGCACAGTGTAATAATTATAGTTTACAATAATTTAGGTATTTGATGAAGAACTAAAAAAGAGAAGCTCGAAGTCTCCAAACATAAACAAATCATGAGGAGATGGAAAGTCTAATTACCTTGATGTATAATCATTATATAGTTTAGACCATGTATTGAAATGCCACACTGTACTTTGTGAAGTTATTATAAGATAATTTAAAGTAAAATTTAAAGTTTAAAATGTTTCAAAAGAAGCCTCAGTGCCTCTTCAGGGTTAAATTGGAATGGAAAGATTCTGATTATTAACACTAAGTTTCTTCTGCGCTTGCTGTTACTAGTTTGCAACTCCTTACACATGGTAAAGGAATAATTTGGCAGCCCACGTTAAAGCTATAACTACCCGGTCAGAAGTGGCTAGAGGCTGTGTGCCCGCCAAGAACACCACTTCACCGAGCAGGAACAGCCCTACATACAACTTTCCACCAGAGACTGTAGAAGGTAAAAGGGACTGAAAAAAGAAAAGGCGTTGTCCCCTTGCTCCAGCATACTTTTAAAAATATGTAAGGAACATGAAAAGAAGAAAACAGACACCTCGTCACCCAGGTCTACCTAGCTGCTACCTTGTTAACACCTTGTTCTTTGTGACTTTTACAGAAGATGAAATGTTCCTTTCCTCTTAATTTCACATATGCTGCTCAAAAGCTTCCAGGTTTCCTGGAATTTTTATTAAGAATTCCAGATATTCCAGCAATAATTTGCAGACACCACAGCTTTGGCTGACAGAGAGCTGATACATACCATGTTTGGTACAACTGACCTCTGGGGATTTCTTTTCTGCTTTCTTCTGCTGTTTCTTCCAATGAAACCATCCCATTATTGGTTTTGATTTATTAATATGATCATATTTCTCTTCCCAGAAATCACATTGTAAGATAAGGAAGAAGAAAAATGGTGATAAATCTGTGGTATTATAATAGATTCTCTTTGTTTTGGAATTTTAACTGACCGCTCAAATTCTTGGGCATTTCTGTATCAGAAAAAAAAAATACATATATATACACACATATATATATATATATATATATATATATATATCATCATTTTAGTATAGTGTGTGTGTGTGTGTGTGTCTATGTTCTTGGGACTATCACTGACACCTGTGATGTGTGATATTTTGGGAAAAAATTCAAATGATAGTCCACATGTTATGCATTTCAATATTTAAAAGCTCTGAATCAACAGACTTAAAACAACTCACCCTCTATTTTGGCACATATACCTTCATAACAACCTAAAAGGCCAAGTTCAAACTTATGATTTCTCAGATTTCTTGCAGCTATGTATGATAATGCAACGATCCAGAGAGATCAACCTACCCCTGGGTTGTTTTATTCCCACCCCTAGCTCTGCCTTGCATTTTACAAGCACACACGTGAATGCCCTTCTAAGCTCCATCCACACCTTCCAACAGAGTTATTCCCTGGCCTCACATTGATTCCAGAGATTCACACCCAGAGATGTAGCCCATTTCAGGAGGCTAGACTACAAGATAAGCCTGTTTCGTTACTGAAAAGGTACACAACCGTCCATGAGAGTTCCACTCTTATGTATCCAGAGCACATTCTAAGTATTATAGATTCCCCTAGATTCCCATTCCATGGAAATTGAGAGAAATTTCAATTTCTGGTGGAAAGTCAGAGCAGAGGTGTGTCTTAAGCCAATGGGAGTGTTCAACTAATCTGTGAGTTAATGTTCCCTTTGTTATAATATTTATATGGAAATTAACCCCATTTACTGAGCACATCATCCATACTACTAGGTAGCTATGAAAAGTATTTCAAAAGAAGATTTAGAAATAGAGGCTCAAAAGCCACAGCTTCATGTAAGACAAGGCAATGTACTTTAGCTATACTACTGATTGTGCAATTTGTTCTTTGAACTGCAAGTACAGTCATCTGATTTCCTGTCCTACTTTCCACTGGTACAAAGCCAATGAAGAAGCAGGAGAATTGTTATGTATTCAAGGAGACATTACTAAAAATGACTTATTCTCTAACATGAAAATTAATTAGGCAGAGTACAAGCACATATTTCATTGACATAAATTTCTTTGGAAGATTACACAAGGAAGAGACAGTAACATGTTCTCCAGGAGCTATCATGGGGAGACAAAATAGTTTTTTGAGTTTATATTTGTCCCAAGTATTCTAGTCTAACCCCCTGGATCCACTCCTGCCTTTAACAGTGATAATAGCAATAGTAACAGCTTGTCCTTACAACATACCTGCTCTGTACTAGATACCATTTTAAGCATTTTACATTCATTCACTTACCTAACTTGCCTTGTAAGGCATGAACTATTACCTTCATTGTATAGAGAGCAAATGGAAAGAGAAAAAAGATTTTTGCAAAAAAGTTAGTCAAGTTTGCCTATAATCACACTGAGCAATAAAGATTCAAGCTGATGTCTGAACCCAGGCACTGTGGCACAAGGGTCTGTGAACCCAGAAACATGTTCTGCCTCTTGAAATGACCTGCCTCCCAAGGCCTCGGAGATCAGCTAAACAGTCTTCTCCCTTCTGTGCTCATCATATAACCCATGCATTTGGTCCTGGGAATTAGAAGTTTGACCTAGAAGAGTTTTCTCATTGGCTGACTTTGGCTTCCCTGGTTTATTTGGGATAAGAACAGCCTCCTCCTTCTTAGGCCATCACCCACCAGAAGTCAAAGAAATTATAATGTCCCCAAATTCTTTCAACAGATAATTGGACTTACTTAAAAAGAACTCCTGCCGGGCGTGGTGGCACACGCCTGTAATCCCAGCACTTGGGAGGCTGAGGCAGGAGGATCAGTGCGAGTTTGAGACCAGCCTGGGCTACAAAAGTGAGCTCCAGGCCAGCCTGAACTGCACAGTGAGACCCTGTCTCAAAAAGCCACAAAAAAAAGAACTCCATGCATGAGAATCTTCTTATTCACTTGCCTTTAGGATTTATAAAACATTAGGGATTGTGCCATGTTTTTCTTTATTTCCAATTGGTTAGAAGAGATCTTTGCCAACATAACATATTCAGAAACAAATAAGAGAAATTATACTAGATTCCTCCATAACTCTGAATTTTAGTCTAATAGTTCAATACAAAGAAGAGAGCAACATTTATGTAAAAGTTGCAAATTCAGTTGTTGTGAATGTACATATAAATAGAAAGCATGTGGGGGGTATATGCAGGCAAGTATCTAGTCTATATTCAAAGATCTCATTCAGACAAGTACTGTGGTAAAGCACCTAGAGCTTAACAGCAGACTCCCTCCATTCAATTTTGAGTCCTGTTTCCTACAGACAGTAGGATTTTTAAATTTACTTAAATGTTACTTAAATTTAATTTCTATGCCTATTTCCTTGGGTAATAGGAATTTGGAGGGCTAAAGAGATAGCTTGGTGGCATAAGCACCTGCCTGGCAAGTGCAAGGTCCTGAATTTGATCCCCATAATGCATGCCATGCAGGTCCAGAACCCAGGCACACTTTGCCAGGGTGTGGTGGTGCATGCCTACAATCCCAGAAATGAGAAGGCTGAGACAGGAACCACTATGAGTCCCTGCATAGTAAGACCCTGTATCAAAAAAAGAGGAACTTGGAAGGATATGCTGACAATTGTCATCTCAGAAGGAATTCTCAAAAGGTATTCATCAGAGGCTTTTCTGAGGATTAAATAAGTTAATCAATATAGATGCTTAAATCAATGTGGAATTCTTCCAACTGTGCCTGTTAGTTAGCAAGCCTATGACTATTAGCTGACACTGGTAAACCATCCCATAATTTAATCTTAAATATGGTATCTATCAATATATGAAATAGTTGCATTTCTCAAGCAGTTGATAAAATAGTTAATGAAATTTCTCTTTATGGTTATTAAGGTAGCAGATAAGGATAATCGTAATTAACAGAAAAAAAGAATTACTTAATAACATGCATACAATCAGGAACATCAGAATATAATACATGCCACATTGGCCACCGCCAAGTATAAGCAACATAAAAATGTGGTTCACAGAGACATGTGTTTAACTATGACAGCATGAGCTGATTCACTACCCTCCTTTCTTCTGAGCAGATTCACCTTATAATAATAACAGAAACATCAGTCTCAGCTCTCTCTGCTATACTTGGAATGTTTGCTCAAACTCATACCAACCATGCCAAGAGAATAAAGTTCCACAGTTCTCAGCCTACATTGTACCCATTCACCAAAGGGTGTCTAGTGGAGCAAACAATGTGCTGAGAATCCATAAGCTTATACTTTTGTTTGCTTATTTGTATTCTCCACAGTGAAGCTAAAGAAAATTAGAGTAGTACTACCATATCCAAGATATTTCAAAGATGTTTATCAATTTAAACCATTTTTGGAACCAGGCATGGTGGTGCACACCTCTCAGCACTGTGGAGGCTGAAGGAGGAGGACTGCATCAAGTTCAAGGCTAGCCTGAGCATCTTAGTGAGTTCAAGGCCAGCCTGAAACTACATAATGAAACCTCATCTCAAAATACAAAACAAAGCAAACTAAATAATTAAATTATGTTAGGAAATCAAATTCCTTCCTTTATGATCTTAATAGTTGCTGTACAAACTCTTCTCAAACTTTTTCACAGGCCATTCATCAAATTAAGCCTGAAAGACCTGCTATATTATTTCTGGTAATTGTTTACTTCATTAACATTTTATCAATATCATTCATGTATGCAGAAACAAGATAGCCAGTTTGTCCTTTAACTCCTTTTGGTCATCTATATGATCTTGGCCCCAGTCTAAGATGTCATTATTTCATAATTTTTTTTCTTATTTCTTTTGTAAATTTCCTCCATACCTTTTGAATGTTCGTTACATATGTTCTACATTATTAATATCCTCCTTTAGCTATCCTTAATACAGTTCTCTTCTCCAAAACAGCAGATTTCTCTTCTGTTTGCCTAGTCCAAAATATTAAAATTACATTTTTATTTCAAGAAAGTAGTCTGAATACCATTCCATGCAAGGTAAAGTAGCTATTATCATAAGAACTTTTTTTTTTTTTTCCTGAAGCTAACACATAGGATTTCTAGATTAGATATTATCCCACAAACCCAGAAGGTTTTACTTCTGTTATGGATGGTTTTATTTGTGGATTCACCTAAGATACCCAAATCAGTTGATAATAAATATGTTCATCTCCTTTTGGACTTTGACACTACAGTCATAACAAGAATACAAAACTACATAACATATAATAGCTAATCCTTGTGAGTTTCTGCTAGTTGCAGGACCTTCAGAGTTTGCTGCCCAACATGATCCCCATAGGATTGCTATTCTCATCTTCCAGGCTAAGAAAGCAAGGTTCCCAAAATTACTCAGGTGGGAAGAGGGAGAACCAGGACTGAAACCCAAGTGACTTGGATTCTTCAGTATCCATGCTTTTTTCTTGTTGTAGGCTGCACTTAGGAAGAACAAATGACACTCAGATACCTCACCCAATCCATAGATTCAAGGTTAGAAAACAAATTATCACTACAATTAACTAGAAAAAGAAATCTAACCTTCTATATTTCTCATTCACTGTATAATCGTTCAATGATACCTTAACTTTCCTTAGTATTTTCCTAGAGAAGGAGGATAATAAACCAAGGGGGAAATGAGTTGAAATTGACATTCCCCGCATTAGTTGGACCTAATTTTCAGAATCTAGCGCTGTTATATAAGGTGATATTCTCAGGAGAGGAAGCAGAGGACACTTATTCTTCAGCTTCCTCTGTGTGTGTGTTATACCTTAATAATAGGAAGTGTAATACTGCAATCTGCTGAAACAGGCCATGGTTCCTCTTTTTTTGTGGATTTGATTCTATAGCTCAGAAGGTGACACTGCCTAAAAGTTTCTTCCCTTGATGATTTGCACCCTTACCTATTTCACCACCATCTACTAATTCTAGATCTTGCAGACACACAGTTTTCATTTAATATTTAACTTTGGCACAGAGACATTTTTCAGTTTCTCCAGTCCAAAGTTTGGAAAAGAGCTAAGGAAATGTAGCCAGGAGAATGCTACAACAATATTTTTTAAAACTTCATATGTCTAGGTTTTAAAATACATACATTTATATTTTCTTCAAGAACAGCAATAACTCTAAGATGACAAGAGTTTTATTAATGTTCTTGGTAACAGCTGGTAGACCCAACATGTTTTTTGGAAAAAGAAAAAAAGAGTGAAACCTCAAATATCTCCCATTTCCCTATGATGACCTGGCTCAGTCCTTAAGAGGATTAAGAGCATTTCTTTCATGAAGTTACAATTCATTAGGATAAACTTTTGCTCCAATCAAAATATGCTGCATCCCATCATCACTGTTTCAATTGACTATCAAAAGGCAAGTCAATATATAATGCATTCTACTACGGAGCTTCTGGATCACAACATGCAGGCAAAGTATGAGAATGCATAATATTTAATAAAAAGAAGTAGATTCACCCAAAGTACAAGAATGAGAAGAAATGTGAATGATGATAATAACTTATATTTATCAGATAAGTAGCATGAGAAGCCAACACTAGAAGTCATTTCAAATTCCTGAACCTAAGAAAGTAATGTTAATCCATTCATCTTTTGGATGAGAGGGAGGTTGTTACATATTATATATATATATATATATATATATATATATATATATATATAGTACATGGGCTCTCTACATAGATCAGACTCATAGTGATCCTTCCTTTTCCAGCCTCCCAAGCGCTGGTATTACAGGCACACACATGCCAACATGCTCAGTCTCAATCAGTGTCAGTATATCTTGGGGGTGGGGTCAGCAGGGCACTCCACAAATCAAACCTACCTAAGCAGGCACTATAGTCCACTGAGCTATCTGGCCAGCCCTGTCATAGATTATAAAGTACAATGGAATGTCATCTGTATATAAAGAAATTTGATAGATTGGTACTTGAATAATCTCATTTCAAACTCAAATTAGAAGCATGACTGGTAACATTAAGATAAGTTAAGAGCAAAGATGTAAGGGCAAAATAAATGTTCCTTTTAGGTAAATTCCCACATTCCTGTATAGGGAGCCCCCATAAATAAAAATCTTGTAACCTGAGGGATGTCAAAAGAGACTTTTCTTTTTCCTATGTTCTCATAATCAAGCACATAACTATCCAGTCTGGATTGATACTGCTAGACTGATCATATTATATTCACAATGTATTATATGCTGATAGTATGTGCAATTGCACACCAACAGTTGACACTCATGAATTACTATTTACCAGGCACTGTTCAGAGCACTGCCTATGGACAGAAAACCTCACTTTATCCTCACAGCATCCAAGGGTTCTACCTATATATAACTATCACTATTTAAAAGTTGAACTGTGGGAGATACAGGGATGTAAGTAACCTCATAGCTCTCATAGATGAGAAAAGGCAGGGACCACATTTACACCGAGATATTTAGTTTCGATCTCATATGCATAAGTGCCTTGCTACACTCTTTCTCACACTAGCCATCTGACCAATCAGAATTCCCAGGAAACACTCTACTGAATCCATGGCCAAAGACCTCAGTGTAACTCCAGCTGGGCGCAGCCCTCAGATACCACCTTCTCCCTTCTTACTGCCCTGAGCCTCTCTTGCTATCCTAGGTCTGCCTCCCTCAAGGATTACACTTTCAGAAACTTCGTCTGCCCAGCCCTTTGGTTTGTCTTGTACCATCTCACTGAATTATTGACCTCTGTTAAAAAAAAAAATAAGAGAAGGTTAATTCTATCATTTGTTAATACATGTGTGTAATGGCTTATTTGGCTCACTCTAACAGAGAGTACTTGCACTTCAGAAGATTTTGTTAACTTAAATGAATCATACAGGAGAGAATGCTGGTGTTATTTGGTGTTTATGTGATGCTGTGGTATAAAAAGCACTGCTTTTGGTCCAAAATTTTTGAAATTGTAATTCAGTCAATATCAACAATGCCCTCAATAGTCTGAGTCTTTGGTTCCTCACTTGAAAAAGGGTGATAATTCTCCTAGGAATGTTGCAACAACTAAATAAGATGCAGGTATCTAGCACCTAACATACTGCCTGCACCTAATAAGCATTCACTAAATGTCAACCCTTACCCTATTCTAGCATTTTTCATAACACCAGAAACATGGGACTAAACTCTGACATAGACTGACATCATCTGATTGGGAAAACCAGTGTGACAAGTCTTCTAGTTGTTAGTGAAAGCAGATGTTCTACTGCCTCCTCTGCAGCCTGCCATCTAGTCATTAGCTTCTTGGAAAACAAGTGGGTCAGAGTAAGGAAGGCTGACACAACCTGTGTCATGACTTTGTCACTTCACTACAGGCTAGCATTCAACATGTTGCTGTTATATACAGAAAATTCTTTAGGAGAGAAAAGGTAGCATCTATTCTCTACTCACCACATGGTTCATGGGTGAGACTCCCACAACAGAACATAGACTGATAATAGAAAAACATACAAATTTATTTCATATAAGGTGTATGTAATAACATATAACCTTCAGAAGCGATGACTCTCCCAAAAAGGAAAACTGTATTTTTAATACCGTAGTACAGAGGTATGATTGGGGGACAGATGATATGATCTAATAGTAATGAACTAAACCAGGCAGTGATTAGCAATGCTTGTTTGCTCTGATCCTACTTGATCCTTGGGTATGTGGCAAAACATCTCTGAAATGAGGTTTCTATGGCCTACTTTCAGAAAACATGGTCAAAAAATTGGTTTAAGGCCCATTTCAGGTGAGAAAGACAAGAGTAAAAGAGGAAACTTCTTGTTAATGAAATTTTCTCACTTTTTGTCACTTAAAAACATTCAGTAGGGTAAGGTATATTTAGGACTAGTATGTATATTACATGGTCAGTGACAAGATGGCATATTTCATTTTTTAAACAGGCTTATCAGTTATCCACTCACTCAAGTGTTCACCACAGCTATGTACCAAAGTACTAAGCCATAGGGAATGCAAAATACAAAGGGAGCCAGTGCATTGTCATGTACTATCCAGTAGCAAAGATTAAAGCCAAAGGTATGTTTTCCTCTGGAGATACACACATGTGTACACATATAGTCACAAGGCACAAAATCATACTCAAAGAAAGATGATAACTATCCATGCTATCATCCATTTATTCACTTTATGTTTCGTCAAACCTACTTTAATACCAACACTGGGGAAATTGCACAAGCAGGGGGAGATAGCTCAGTAGAATAGGTACTTGCCTGGCAAGCACAGGGTCCTAAGTTCAATCCCTGATACTGTAAAAAAGAAAAAGAAAAGCAGAAGCAATAAGACAGGCTAACTTCAGTCTCTCACTAGACATAGCAAGGAAGATGGAGAATGAGAGTTAAATAAATAACATAACCCCAACTATTAAGATATGTTATAAGGGCTGGCAAGATAGCTCAGCAGACTAGAGCGCCTGCTTACGCAAGCTTAGGCAAACTACAGAGACCACAGATCCCCCACGTGCTATGCCAGCCCCACCCCCAGGGTAGGCTGAGTCAGCCAGAGTCTGGGCACAGTGGTGCATGCCTATAATCCCATAGCTGCGGAGGCTGAAAGCAGGAGGATCGCCATGAGTCCGAGCTGTGTAGCAAGACCCTGTAACAGCCAAATACATAAAAAAGAAATGCTATAAATGAGGCACTATGGTAGTGACTGACTAGAATTAGACACTCCATTGGCCAGCTGAAGTCTTTTTTTATGGGGATAGAATCTAGCTAAGATCTGAAAACCTGAAACATAGTCTGTCGTGTGTAGAGCTGGACACATGTCATGTGTAGAGCTGTAGAAAAGACAATTCTTTTTTTTTTCTTTTTGTTAGGGGGGGGAACCAGGATTCGAACTCAAGACCTTGCGTTTGCCAGGCAGGCACTTGTGCCACAGAGCTATCTCCTCAGCTCCTGAAAAGACAATTCTGATAGACAGAAAGGCATGCTCAGAAGTTCTGGAAGAAGCTTTCAATGACTTCAAAGAATAGAGAAAAACTTAGTGTGACTCCTTCATGGTCAATAGATAGAGGTGGAGTGAGGGACAGGTAGAGGCCAAATTAGGCAGGAATCTGTAAGCTCTGCAAGGGAATTTGGACTTTATTCTAAGAATAATAGGAAGGTATTAAGAGAGTCTCAGTAGAAGAATGGTATAGCATGATTTATGTGTTTTAAATGATAAAGCATATCTACATCACACTAACAAAAATAACAAATTCAGAAAGAACAATTACTGTAACATATCATTAACACAACATATATACAATATACACTGCTGGCAAGTTTTCGAATAATTACAATATGAAATATGCTAAGTCTATCAAAAAGTGCTATTTCTGCAGCATTAGGTTAAATACAATGAATTCAGAAGTCACTTGGGGTTTTTCAGTGACTCAAAAGTCCCTAATGAACATTTTTACTCAGGTTGAATGAAAATATATCCTTTAATAAATTGTGGCCAAGAAGATTCCAGGCAAAGTAACCTCTGTTCGAAATTGATTCTCCTCAAGGCTAGAATACTTTACACAAAACAAGCATGTTTGTGCTAGAAATTTTCTCATCAAGCTATGGCTTGTGACATTAATTCTGCACAGCTAAGTGAAATCCAAAGCCTCTTTCATGGTTTCCATTCATGAAAATCTGAGCGGGTTAACTGTGAAAATGCCAGTGAAACCAATATATACTACTTCGAAAGTGTTCAAGGAATCTTCACTCACCCTCTTTATGGGGTTGAGTTTCATACATGGCCAGGGACAGCAAGAGGCCACCTTCCTTCAAAGATACTCTAAATGATCCTCACACTCCTGGTCTTCCCATCACAAATTTCTCTTGGTGTCCTCGGAGCTCCATTACAAGACAAGTGTTTTGTCCTGGAGGAGTACCCCAATGATACCAAATTGGTTTGTTAAACTACCCAAATAAGACCATTGAATTATTTTCTTAAGTTAGGAGAGAAGTTTTGGAAAATCAACAGAAGGACTTAAAATACTATGTGCAAGCTGGGTGTAGTGATGCAAGTGTGTAATCTTGGCTAGTCTGTAGAGTAAGTAAAGAGGATCATAAGTTCAAGGTCAGCCTGGAAAACTTAGCAAAAGCCTGTCTCAAAACAAAAACAGAAAATAAAGTAAAACAAGCTGTGCCGGGCATGGTGGCGCACGCCTGTAATCCCAGCACTTGGGAGGCTGAGGCAGGAGGATTGCTGTGAGTTCGAGACCAGCCTGGACTACAAAAGTAAGCTCAAGGCCAGCCTGAACTGCATAGCAAGACCCTGTCTCAAAAAGCCAAAAAGTAAAACAAGCTGAGAGTGTAGCCCAGTGAGAGAGCACTTGCCTTGCAATTATAAGACCCTGAATTCAATCCCCAGCATTGAAAAAACAAATCATGCCTTTAAATGAAGTGTAGTACTTTCAGACTGAATAATAAGTGATCAAGCCATGAAACAATATAGGGGAAGCTTAAATGCATATTACTAAGTAAAGAAATCATCTGATAAGTTTATTTACTACATGATTCCAGGAGACGTGATATATACACGTACCAGTTTCTAAAGATGAATGTAATTGCTATGTATTACAAACACGCACCAAATGGGATAAGAGAAAGAGAAACTAGAATGAGAAAAAGGACATATGCAGGATAATTTAAATAATTGTACTGCCAATCTCGGCTGGCCTTTTGAAAGGAGCAGTTAATACTTAAATATTTTTAGTCTATTTTTTTCTTTTTTATTTATTTTTTATTTCTTATAATTTTTGTTGTTTTGTTTTGTTTAACCAATTTTGTACCTTTATATCTGGTAGCATAACCAAATACTTTGAAGATAACATCATGTAATGAAGCAACCATTGTTGAATTCCTATTACTTCTTTTAGATGAACTCTGTGTTATTTCTCATGCCATTTTTTTACTATTTTTTATTCTTTAAAAAATAAAAAACATAACAATAAAATTGACAGATAAAATAAAACTTTAAAAACAAAAGGCAAAATTATGGAGACAGTAAAATGATTGCCAATTATGACAGCTAGAAAGTAAGAGATACAAGTAAGCACAAAGGAGTCTTAGAACTGTGAAACTCTTCTGTGTGACCTTATAATGATAGATATACGCACGTATCTATCTTTCAAAACCCATGAAATATATAACACCCAGTGTAAGTATGGGCTGCGGGTGATTATAATGTTCATCATTTATAAGAAATGCACCACAATAGGGCAGGAGTTGATTGTGGGCAGATTACACCTGTTTAGAGCTAGGGAGGACATCAAGGAACTCTGTACTTTTCACTGGATTTTACTGAAAATGTAAAACTACTCCTTAAAAATCTTTTTTAAAATTAGTTAACACAAGAAAGAATTATAAAATACACTAAGGATGGTGTAGATTTACATGTCGTCTCAGTGAGAGCAATCCAGAAGAGCACAGTGGGGATTCCCAGAGGATCAAGTAACCAGAGAGGGGTGGCTGCTGAACATGCCCCATGACTTCTCCCGTCCGTTGCACTGTCGGGGTATGTGGTGAGCACTGCTGCCAGCCTTCATGGAAATGTTTATACTAATGGGAAAATCTGACCCAAACATCACAGTGCTACTAGGAATGTTTTTCTGACTCAGTTGAATTGACCTTGTAAGGCACTGGTGCCATAGATTCTTCTAGTGGCTTTAATTCAGAGTAGTATTGTACAAGGAGGGCAGTAGAAGTAGACCCACAGACGAAATCCTATTGTGCTATCTATTGGCTGTGTGATTGTCTCTGGCAAATGATTTAAGTTCTTTGGGCTCTCCTTGTCTTCCCTACAAAATAAATAGCATCTATGTCTCATAGTTTGTGTGATTGTATTAAATAATACAATTTGTGTAAAATATCTAGTGTGATATCTGGCATTTGGCAAACTTTCACTCAAACTCTGTGACTCTTTACATTGTCATTACTAAGAATCTAACCATGCTTAATGCACTCTTACGCCCTCACAAAATTTTATACACAATGAAACGTCAATAATAACAGCACTTCAAATAACTCTTGGTAATACCGGTGTTAATACCTGGTGTCCATGGCACATCAAACAGGTTCATCATATTTTTAATGACAGTGGTAGCCAGAAGCGAGCCATACTCTCTTCTAACAAGATACTACTGCATTTCAGTGTGATGTTTCTCCTCTGAATCTTATCTACACCTGGAAGTTTCATGAGTCAGATAAGACATAAAATTCCAGATATTAAATTTACATTCACATAGAAAGGACACATTTTAAACAGTATTTTTTAAAAACAGGAAGTTTGTAGTAACTTTGAAGGAAAATCCTCATGTGAATTATAGTCTGTCACTTCGTTTTATGGTTTTTATGTTTGTTTGTTTGTTTGTTTGTTTGGTATATAGTACAGGAACTACAGGGTCTCACTGCATAGAGCAGACCCATAGTGATCCTCCTGTTTTCAGCCTCCCAAGGGCTGGGATTGTAGGCATGTATTAGCATGGCCAGTCTCAATCACCATCTCAGCACACCCTGGGGGCAGGGCCCGCACAGCATGCCAGGATGGAACCCCAGCCACTACACTTTGCCTAAAAAGGCACTTTAGTCCGCTGAGCTATCTGGCTGGCCATGTTTTATGTATTAAATCCATAAAATCATTTAATAAGTGCTAAACATATCTATTTCCAACTCAGCCAGAACTCAGCCCTAAGCAATAAGCTAACTTTTGTGTATCTATGTCGCTATGTGTCTACTGGAAACTATAGAAAGAGGAGGAGAGAAATGATAAGTAAGAAGATAAATTGACTAGTAGATAATATTTTATTTTTTTTTAAATTGTACAGATTATGGTGCCATTTAATTTTGTTAGAAGCTAGAACAAGTATAGTTCAGCAATAAGAATCTATTATGGTTCTTCTATTTAAAATATTTAATAAAATTAGATGTCAAGTAATAATAGTATGTTATGTAGTAATTCTTTGTCTCTGAGAGTTCATATTCATAACTCATTAATTTTATTTTTTTCAATGTGTTTTGATAAGGCCTGATACTCAGAGAGAAGTCAGAAGTTGCTTATGTTTCCTATGCAACATCTACTTGCATTCTTTGCCAAGTCTTGCTCAGACTGACATTAAAGCTTGTTTTTTATGGCTACACATCAAGGACTGGCGTGCAGAAGATGCCTAATCACATACTGGGATGTGGAAGAAAGCCAGCATGAGACTGTAAAAATTCTGGCAGTTATTGTTCAAGTGAATGTTCAGCCCAACACACGATCAGGGGTTGAATGTTTCCCTGTTACTATCTCCACAGAGATGGAAACTGACACAAGGAAGGAGTCTGAGCAGTCTACTCCTCAGCTAGCCAACTCTACATTGTGAGTCATTCCAGGACAGGGCCCTCATTCTCCACTTGTTGTGGCTCCAGCACCTGGCACTTGCTAAATACTGAGGAATGCTGAATGGAAGGATCAATGAATTAATCAATTGATGAGTGAACACGTTTCTCCACATTCTCTTTTTTAGAACTCCAATCTCTACATGGAGTAATGAGGAAGAGGACCTGGAGGTTATTATGCAAAGGCAAATAGCCAAGCAGTATTCATTAGAGAAAATTTATGAACAGTGGAGTAGTAGTAGGTGTGAGGGTTCCTGTTGTCCATGGCACATTCTAGGCTATATCTGTGTGAAAAATTCCAGCAGGTCTCAAAATCAGACTCTGAGAGAGGCTCTTGCCCAGTAGACTGTGAGGCATTTAAACTTTCTGATTAGGGAAGCATCAGCCCTACCCCTGGGGTGATCAGAGACCAAGACAAAACAGCTTCATAGTGTGGCTGAACCTTGGCTCCAGCCCTCTCCTGGCCACTCTTCAATCACAACTGAGGGGAGAATTAGCCTCTCTTCTGTCTACAAGGTAGGGTCCAAGCCTTGCAGCTCTAACTACATGGTATAGTAAGCAGCATCACCATTCAACACATCCATGTGCATGTTTGGAAACCAACAGTGCTTCCTGTGTAAAGATCTAAGGACAGAAGCTAATACCCAAGCCTTGCCAACAACCAAAACTATTTGTCCTAAGCACAAATTTAGAGCCAGGATATAATAACAATTCTCCAGGGAGTTTTGCTGTGGGTCCGTTCTTTTCTTGTGAGACCAGCCTACAACAGAGCCCTGTTAAAAATGTTAACTCTGACCCCTTTGTGGTGATACAGCGGGCACAAATTGAGCCATTTGAGTAGCCCTTCTCTCCAGGAGCTGCTTGTGGAGCTGCATGCCCTCATCTCATGACTTCGTCCCATAAAGTACCTGTAACCTTTTACTGCCATATGTCTCTCTGTCTTTTCTCAAACCAGCCACCTTGCCCAGACCTCTCAAACTGCCCCAAGCCCCATATTCTTACATGCTATGACCACCCCACTATAGGTCAATCACCTATTATACAAATCCTTGCTCTGTGTTAGCTGTCCTAGTTCTAAAACTTTAATAAAAATTTCATGCACATAGTAGTCCTATGGAGGAAGCACTTTAGACCCATGTATGGATAGGTGCTTCTTTTTTCTTCTTTTTTTTTCCCCCTGTAGATAACAAGACTCAAACTCAGGACCTTGCACTTGCCAGTCAGGCACTTGGGCCACTGAGATGTATCCCCAGCCCAGATAGTTGCTTTTTAGTATTGCTCTAATCATGCCACATTGGCATTTTCACCTTGACTTTAAAAATGTCTATCCTTGAATGCGGTAAAAAGGGAAGGCTATTTTTATTTTTGTATCTCATTTGTCTTTTGAAAGATAATCATTTTTATTTTGGTTTAGGTTCAAAATGCATTAGTAAGACCAAAAAAAAAAAAAAAAAAAACATCAAGTGAGTTAAAAATCTGGGAAAGGAAAAACAAACCATGGATAAAGATGGGAAAGGACAAGTGAGAGAGAAAATACCGATAGAAGAGAAAGGGGCAGAAAACCTGATAAGAAAAGGAAGCAGTACTGGTTTCTTTTGTTCGTTTGTTTGTTTGTTTCACAAGCTAGTCTTGCCTTCATATTTCATTGAGACAGAAGTAACATCTTACTTGTGCTTAAGTCTCCACAGTCCCTAGCATGGTGGTCTGAAAGATGTTTGCTGAGTGACCTGAACACGAAAACTAAGGTGGTACATGATAAGGAGCTCAGTGAAATGTGTCATTGACACTAGCTGGATCCTTATTGTACCTCATCTGGTTCGCCTCACTTTGTAAGCAAACAAAATACAGAATAAATGAAAAGAGTTCATGCTAGTAGCAATGTCCATGAGAACATGCCTCTCTGAGTGGGACCATTTTCCCTCAGAATCTAGATTCTGCTTCCGTGCCACAGCAGAGAAGCTGGAAGCCTAAGGAAGCAGAGTGAATTAACATTAAGCCGCACAGAGGCCAATGGCAAGCTGAAGACAGAAACTAGTATTTTTCAACTCTCAGGGGTGGAAGTGTGAGAAGAAACTAAACTCTATAGGATGTTCTGTGTCAGTGAAGATACAAATTAAATATGAAGATTAAGATGAATTAGTAACATATAAAATGTAAGGAAAGTAAAAATAAATTACAGAATACTTGAAGTCGAAATAGGATCATGACAACGGATCCTTAATCTGTTTGCTATTAGGGTGGAGAACAAGATCACATTCTGCTCTTCTGGAATTCAGACACATTTTCTGGTATTTAAAGAAACACAAGAAAAGCTCGCACTGGCTAAGCTGGGTCTCCTTGTAATGCAAATACCTTGCCAATGGGGGAAAAAAATTACTAAAAGATGGTGAGTTTGTCTTCTGACAATATTTCCCAGACATTTTTTCAGTGTTAACAAAGTTCTCTTGGAGTGTAACTAAGTGTTTCTGAAGAGTGGTAACTTTAAAGCAAAGGGAAGGAAAATTTCAATAAGGACCAAACTGCCCCAGCTCTCCCTTTATTTTTAAACAGAACCATCAAAGGGCAGCTAACGGAAATCTACTTAAGGGGCATTAATTCATCCCTAAGAGGAATCTCCAAGAGTTTTATTGCTACATAAGGGAAACCCATAAACCAGCAGGAGTAGAAAGCAAAGAAAATAAGTCTGGGGAATAGTCTTGTGTAAGAAAGTGTGCAGGTGGTCAATAATGTATTCTTGGCTGGTTTCCAGAGCTGGGAGACAGAAATACACAGCAAAGAGGCGTCCCCAAAACAGACAATCACAGGGTAATGAATCATGAAACTTTGCAAAGAGTTATTGAGAGTTTGCGCTAATATGAAACAATAAAATGTTTGCCTCTCTTCCTCCTCAGCACACATCCAATTTCATATCAATACATGACTGCACAGTTTATTGTCTGCTCCTTGCAAGTCTATGACATGATTAAAAAGACAAAAAAAGGACTGGAATGGTAACATTAAGAATCTCTGATCCTTAAAATTCCTGGTTCTACAAATAAGAAAAAGCATCTTAGAATTTCTGGTAAAGGGCAAGAGATTTAGACATTGTCACTTGAGATCTGAAGTTCTGAACTGAACATTAGCCTAGGAACCTAGAAACATGCCTTTGTGATACTATTATTGAGCCAAGCTATGCTATGAGAATCTTACAAAAATACTACAAATGAATGAAATCATCCCCAATCTCAAAATTGCTTTACTGCTTTTTACATAATTTATAAAATCAGAAATAATACTTCTCACATATTCCTGCAGAAAAACAGCTATTATGTGAGACTTTGTATTCTTATCAGCTGGCAGCAGGCACAGGGACACAAAATTAGGAGACAGATAATGGAAAGAGTGGGAAGAGAGAAAAGTAACACTGACTCAGTGTTCCACAGCCAGTGTGTCTCAACCATCACCCACTTGAGATCTTACTTTCAGATTTGGAAAAGGCTTGGGAATGGGATGAAAACTATTGCATTTATATATTCACCTAACAAGCAGTTATCAAGCCTACTTTGTGCAGTTATGAACTAGGAGCAAAGAGAATTTCCAAGGATAAAATTCTGATCTTATTCCTCTAGACATTTGAGTGATCTCTTACATAAGGTCCCATGGCTGTCCTTTATAAGGTTGCTAGAAACTCTCAATAAGAATATCCTGCTTCAAAAACATTAGAGATGTACTTCAATTTAGAGAAAATTAATCTTTATATTAAAAATAATGCCCCTGGTTAACTACAGTTGGGATTTATTTGGATTTTTTGGATTTGAAATTACTACTTTGCACTAACTATGAAAGAACTGTATATTGAATTGAGTCTGTTATTTTAGGCAAATAAAATCTCAGTATGAAATGGGCATCATGGCACATGCCTGTGATTCCAGCACTCAGGTGGCTGAGGCAGGAAGAATGCTGCAAGTCTGAGGCCAGTCTAGATACATAGTGAGTTCAATGGTAGTCAGAACTACATGGATTCAATAAATAAATAAATAAATAAATACTCAGCATGGTTTGAAAATAAGTAGAGATCTATGAGGAGGGAATGAATCTTTCAAATACAGCTCTTCAAATGTGGTAAACAATAAGTTTTCACCATAGCACCATTATTATTACTCAAGAACCCCAAAACAACATAAAAGATCAAATGTCTAAGAGAGTTGTAAGCTAATTAGTGTGCTGACCTAAAAGTGTAGTTATTATTACTTATAGATTTTACTACTTTCACCGCTAAAATGCAGCCTGAATTCTGCAGTCACGTACAAGGTGAGTGCGCTACTCTCACTTCATGGAAATGGCTCCTGTTCTCCGCATTTCAATGCTAAAGCTCTTTGCAGTTGGTACAAGGAACACTGCACAGTGGCCATTCTCTGTGGGAAGGGAAACGAAGCTGGGGTGAAAGCCAGGCTTTGAACTAGTGTTTGAATAGAGCAAACAGGTGGAGTAGCAGCCACAGGGCATGTAGCTACTGAATAGAAGATGCACTGGCCTTGCCTTTAGAATCTCAACCAAGGAGGCAACTGGTCAGCTTAATTTTCATATCAAGTCTGAGGCAGAGTGAAAACAAAAATCATTACCTTTCAATGTTTTCAAAATAAGACTGCAAGAAAGCAAATTATCACAGATACTGCTCAGGATCCCCTCTCCCAGGCCAGTGACATAGCTCAATAGACTAAGCACCTGCTTAGGCAAGTGCAGGGACCAGAGTTCTATTGTTGGCACCACATTCCATGCCCGCCTTGCCCCCAGGTGCACTGAGTTGGCCACCAAGACTGTGTGTGGTGGTGCATGCCTGTAACCCAAAGCTGAGGAAGCTGAAAACAGGAGGATCACTCTGAGTCTGAGCTGTGTAGTGAGACCCTGTAACAGCCAAATATAATAAAAAGTAAAATAAAATAGTAAAATAGATCTCTCTCTCTCCTCATCCTCTTCTTTCTTCTGCTTTTTTTTTTTTTTTTTTTTTTTTTTTTTTTTTTTTTTTTTTTTTTTTTTTTTTTTTGTCTTTTTGAGACAGGGTCTCGCTATGCAGTTCAGGCTGGCCTTAAGCTCACTTTTGCAGCCCAGGCTGGTCTCGAACTCGCACCGATCCTCCTGCCTCAGCCTCCCAAGTGCTGGGATTACAGGCTTGTGCCACCACACCCGGCTCTTCTGCTTATTTAAATAAATAGCTCCCACAGAATACTTACTATATCTAATCTCCTGTCCTAAGCATCTCATTTGCTTTAATTCTCTGAATCCTTCCAGTAACCTCCTCAAACAGATCGTGCTATCATCATCCCCAGTTTATCATAAAGAAATCAAGGATAAGTAGGTTAAGTTGCTTAAGATCACACAATAAGTAATGAAATCAGGATATAATTCAGGTATTATCTCATATAGCTGTTCTTTAACTGTTTAAGATATGCAATGTCTGCATTTAGATGATCTTGATGAAAGTCAAGGAATACCCTTCAACTCTTGGATAGTTCCCATTTATTCCTTTAATAAGAGGTTTCGATACTGTCTCTGAGCACCTCATGCCTGACCAACCTCACCAAGTCTGTTTTGTCTTTACCAAAGCACTTATAGATCAAGATCTAACTTTCAACATTGATTGTAAACTTAAGAGTCAATCAGGTTTCACTTATTTTTAATATATCTCTAGTTACCGACATAATACCTAAAAATTTAATAGATTTCTGACTTTTGTAAGTAAGGTAACAAACTGATGCAAAGGGAAAAAAATGTCAGGACTTTAAAATATTTAAACAATATAAGGTGTGTGGAAATACACCCCCAAAAAGTATTTTAGAATGAGAGATGTGAGGGGATGGATCCCATCTATAATATTAAAAAAAGAAAGAAAGAACAAGAATAAGGATGAATGGAAGCAAGGGGAAAGAGGAGAGAGAAAAGGAGAAATTTCTCAGTGTGTCCTGATTTCTGATTCTCTTGATAACCCGGAAGAACTGCTCAAACTAAACACACATTCCCATGACTGGCAGGAAGTAAGATTTTGGTAATTCCCTCTCTGAATGGCACAGCTGTTTCCCATTTACTACACTGGCCACCTGGCTTCAATCACCCACGTGTGCCCCTCACTGTTTCTCCAAGGATTGGGCTTCCATCCCATCCAATTAACTATATTAAGGACTTACAATTTAGTGAGAAGAAGCTCTGTTATGGTTTGTGTGTAGATGTCACAAACCTCAAAGCCTCATGCAGTTATAGGAAGGGCTTTTTCAGAGGTGGCTGGATTTGGAGTGTGCTTTTTGGTATTGATTAATGACTCGATGCTAGGATCAAGGGCACTAGGATTAAGGGTGTGAGTGCTACCCACCCTAAGTAGCCTGGATAGGGTATAAGGGATATGTAGGAATGTGGTCATCCCTTGTAGCTTTGCCACCTTCTGCCCACTATTAACTGTTTCTGTCCTATAATGCCCATCTACTGTGCCACCTGGCCTTGGAGCTAGCAGATTATGACTGAAACCTCTCTATATTATGAGCTAAATAAACCTTTTCCTCTCTAACTCTGGGCATTAGTTATTTTCTCAGCAGTGAGAGAAAAGTATTAAAATAGGTTCTTAAAGCCATACAAGGATCTCACAGAGAGAGTACAGAGATTATACTCTGACTCCCATCTCCAGCTCACAATCCTAGTCACAAAGTCCTGGGAATGCACATTGACAAAGCACGTTCACCAGTGAAAGTCCATATTTGTATAAATTCTTGTGCGTAGTAAAGAGTTATGCTCATGAAAATTTCCTTACAAAGTTCCAGCTTCCTTCACTGAAGTAGCCTCCAAATCAGCCATCTTTTTACATAATTCTTTGTCCTTTCTTTTCTCCACATCCCTTTTCTGTGAAAAATGTTCAGTGGATTAACTGTGAAACCCTTATTATTTTTCCTCTCAGACAGCACATCCATCTCACTCCTTCAAAATAAATTCCACCCTTTAAATAAATGGAACTTCTAATACCAAGATAGCTGTGGTTTGGTTGTGCTCTGTGCTTTGCCTGTGTTCAAAGGGCAGGATGTTACCACGTAGGCTAATTATCTAGATGGAGCTGCGGTTGAAAAGCAGTGGATTGTAGAGACTGCCCTCTCTGCTGCCCACAATTTATTACAATTTAGTGTTTTGGGCTTAGCCCCAGTTTGAGAACTAAATTTTTAAATTTAAATCCATTGTTGAGAACAATAACGTAGAATGAATTTCTGCACCCCTTGATCCACACAACAGAAGGAAAAAAAAATCTACATTTTCACTGACGAAGAAATTGTTCAATTTTTGAAGTTATTTTAGAATTCAGAAATTGCCAGGGCTAAGTACTTCTATTTTAGTAGAATTGCTGTTCTAACCAGAGATTGCTATACAGATTGAGATGGGCATAGGGTCAGAGAAACTAATTTTGGAAAAATATTAATTACTTTTATTTCCCAAGTTCTGTTCATCTAACCTTTTTCCCATGTGTGATAAAAATCCTATACCTATTTTTTAATCATAACTAAATAAAAATCAATAATTGAACCCTCACAAATAGCTAGTCCAAAAGTGGGTGGAAAATGTCAACAGGTAGCTGGTTCATGCCTTTACTCCTTACATCTAAACCCACAAGACAATCTGCATCCACATAGGAACTTAATTAATAATTAGGTTAGTGTTGTGGAGAGGCTCATTAGGCTAGGATTTGTTCCTTGGTTTGGTGAATTTTTATATCACAGTTTTCCATAAAAATATAAAACAATCTACTGTCATAATAGTCTTTTCACTAAAAGAAAACTGGCTTGTTCATTTAATCTTAATACACTGCTAGAATAAACAGTAAGAAACAGGAAAGAAACTCTTTAACCCCAGTCTCCACCATCAGAAATCACTTAAGAGAAAAATCCATGCTAGTAAAGGTCTCTCCCTCCTGCTTCCAGAAAAGACTTTTGTTGACTTCAACTCCAGTCCATTGTACTTTATATTTCAGATTTCTCAATTTTCAAAGTTCTTATCAGAACACCTGGTAGGTCAGAAGCACCATTAATGTATTTGCATTTCAAGTGAATTTCTTCATTTCATATAAACTCTTCATGTATTGAGTTTGGTGGCATGTAGGCATAAAGTATCTAGAAGGCACATAGAACTACTGAAAATGGGAAAAGTAAAAAGCTGAGTCCTTAGGCAAGCTGTCCAGTCCTCCCTATCCCTGTCTCCCACCTGTCAAGGCTGCCCCAGCCCATAACTCCTTAAAGTACTGTGCCCAAGTGAAGGTCATTCAAAAAATAAACTATCTGCTTTTGTCTTTTTACCTAATGTGTTTTAAACTATTTATTGTAGGACCTGAGATATTTTGAGAGTGAGTAGAATTTTATCACTGTACTTAATTCAGTCAATCTATGCTACTTCACCAACAACAAGTACCAAATTCTAACTGCAGAACACAGGGACCTTCCTGAGTTCTCACTGGCTTAGATTCACTTGTAATCCCATAGTTCCACACAGGAGTTCAAAGTGAGGTAAATGTGTGTGGAGTGAGGAAATGTTCAATAAAATTGATATTCTACATAACACATTATGATTGTTGTCCTGAATAAATGTTTTATAATATATAGTTTAATGGTTTGTGTTAGGTCAACTTTCCTTATACATCTCTTCCTTGAAAAGGATTGAGGGGAAAAATCTTTATTTAATACTGTGTTCTTTATATAAACGGCACTAGTGTGAAGGAGGTGCTCACACAAAGATGCTTACATCAATTTATTTATTTAAAAATTAAAATATTAAATTATCGAGTGGGTACCTATGTGTCTTTCATGATGTTCACATGAAAAATATAGGGTGATGATGATCCCTCTTAGAACATTAGGAAAGCACTTGCTTGCTATGGACTCCAGGCCCATGGATGATAAGCACCTTATTCTTGGAAAATCTAATCACCTATTTTATTGTAGAGCTACCTCTAAAATCCATTCTTTTTTTTTTCTTAGCAACATCAATAGGAAGGTGGGTCATGCCCACACACTGTGCTCTGTAGAGCTATTGTGAGGACAACATGCAATGTGTCAATGGTTAAAAAAAGAAAGGGGAAAGAAAAAAGAAGTAAATGTTTATTGAAAGTGTTAATGTTTAATTGGTCAATCTTATATACCTCTATTAATCTAAACTGATCTGATGATGAAAATATGTAATATAACCATTGTTATTTTCTTTTAAAATGAAAAATGTAGCTACTGAAGTATGACTATAACTATTCACTGCCTGTTCTCATTCCTAAGATACTTTGTATTCATTTTTCATTTTATATAAGGGGTAGCCTATACTTGCAAAATGCAAGAATTTTTTTTCTATTAATGTATTGGTTGTTACAGGGTCTGACTATGCAGCTTAGACTCATAGCAATCCTCCTGTTTCTAGCCTCTCCAGTGATGGAGTTACAGGCACTCACCACTATGCCTGGGCTCTGTGGCCCTGGTGGTGGGGCTGCCATCATGGCATGTAGCCCTAAAGTACTAAACAGGTGCTTTGGTCCACTGAGCTATCTCGCTGGCCAATGCAAAAATTTCTGATCCCACACTTTGTAAAAAGATACTATAATTTGCAATCATTTTTAATGATTTCCTAGTAAGCATTCCATTTTTATTGAACATTTGGATACAGCTTCTTTAAAAAAACATGCTTTTTTTTTTTTTGTCTTTTTGAGACAGGGTCTCGCTATGCAGTTCAGGATGGCCTTGAGCTCACTTTTGTAGCCCAGGCTGGTCTCAAACTCACATTGATCCTCCTGCCTCAGCCTCCCAAGTGCTGGGATTACAGGTATCTACCACCACGCCTGGCTTAAGGCAATTTCTCTTCCCAACCACCTCACCCCCAGAACCAGAGATTGAACTCAGGTGCCTAAATTTTAGGTCTTATTTAGAGTCTTCCTTCAGTTTCTGAGCAGGTAAAACTTACCAGAGGAATATTTACAAAAGTTTGTACTAACTGTCGTTATTTCCATCTATAGCTACAGAAAGGAATAATGAAATATTAAAAAGAGACTATTAGTAAGAGACTAATATAAGTTTCTGACATCCAAAGATTGAGCTTCTAAACTTATAAATTCAGAGCCAGGCATGGTGGCGCATGCCTGTAATCCCAGCACATGGGATGCTGAGGCAGGAGGATCGGTGTGAATTCGAGACCAGCTTGGGCCATAAAAGTGAGCCTAAGGCCAGCATGAACTGCATAGCGAGACGCTGTCTCAAAAAAGACAAAAAATAAAATAAAATAATAATAATAAAATAAACTTAAAATTCATTTAAATCTAAACTACATATTTTTCAGACATTCACAATTACAAGGAAACTTTAAGTGTGTGGCACCTGAAGTCATTTAGCTAATGTTTTTATTCAGCAATTGAAGGAAATAATGCTAGTTAGGCTGGGTGAACTATTAAGGTCAGAATTAGACTTTATGTACTCTATACTCTGAAAACAATGATGCTCTTATATTATGGAAAGAAATAAATTCCACTGTAGTATTTTCTAAATTCTAAGGATTCTCCCTCGTGTCTTCTAAGCTACTTAGCAACCAACACTATTCTTGTTACAAAAACAAAAGGAGTTAATTACAGACTTCAAATATGTGAGCTATTTTAAAAATATTTTTCAGATATTTTCCACCTTTGAGAATGGAAAAAGAGGAGATGAGCTTAAAGTTCAACAGAAGAGATTCAGATTAGATATTAGGAAATCTACTGTGAAATACTACAATTGGTTACTGGAATGTTGTGAAATCATCTCCTCTGGAGAGCTTCAGGAATGTGGCACTTGGCCACTCACTTTGGAGTGGGAAGGGTGTTTATGGGTGTGAACCATTTCCAGAGCTGGGGACAAACTCTGTTCCTACTTTTCTCCATCTTGTCAAGACGTCAGATGGCTTCTCCAGTCCTGTAGATTGCACAGTCTGCCTGTAGTGAATAGGTAGTGCAGTGGGCTGCTCTTAGGTATGGTACAGTTTAGGATTCAGTAATGAAGCAAAGAATTTAAGCTCAGTTTATATCAGTCCTGGTGAGTATACCTAGGCAGGTGGACTCAACAAATGTCTACTGGGCAGCCTTGCCCACTGTCTCCTGTGGATTCATTGGCCACAATAAATAAGCTTACTTATTTGGGCTCCATCTTGGGATATTTACCTTACCAGTGGCTTTTTGAATTCATGAATACTCCAAAAAGGAAAAAAGTCTTAAATCTAGCTCAGGTTCTTATCCTATATAATTGACTATTTCTTTATTTAAACCAATAAGAAGGCCTTGATATTTGGAGAATGGGATGGAGAAAAGGAAGAATGTAGTTAAACAGATCCCACCTTGTAAAATGAAGTAGGCTACTTGTTAACTAATATATATTGGATGACAGCTCCTAGAAATAACCAAATCACAATATTAAATTCCTATATTGAAAGGTAGCAAGTATCAGTATACAGATTTGAATATTAGTAAGATAATATTTGTAAGCACAGGATAGGGAGATATCAATGTAAACAATTTAATGTTAAAAATAGACCTTAAAGAGAATATTAACAACATAATTGGTAATATGTCCATAGTGCTTTCACAAGATAAGTGCTCAGAACAGTAGCTGAGATTATTGTGATGTAGGTATCCACACACCTCTGTTCTTTAGCCATTCTTCCGTTCCCATTTTCTTGTACATACAGTCACTGTGTTTGTCCAATGTGAACCTGGACACAGAACTGAATGGTCCTTTGGGCTACCCAAAGAAACTTCATTTCCACAAAATAATAGTTTTAATACTATTTCAGTATAGAAGACAGAAAGGAGAGATTTTTCAATGCATGCATAATAACAAACTTCTGATGTATTTTCTCCTCCACTAGGAATTTCCTTTTCCCTGAATTTCCCATCAGTAAACGCTTCTTACACTGCACCTCCTCTGAATTTCCCCAGGACAAATATCTCTGCCTTCTATTATTTAGAGCTGCTTGTTTCTTCCTCTAAAGCTCAGGTGCTTGGCCCTCTAAGCACAGAACACCCACTAAAAAAGAGTTCCAAAGAGTATCATATTGATGACTGGCTAGCACCACCTGCACTAGCTTTGCTTTTACTCCAAAACTTCTGACACATCATATATTTATATTTTTATTCTTACGTTCTCACCAAAGTATAATCCTCAAAATTCTAAAAATATAGTTCTCAATGTAGATTAACACAAAACATTTTATTTCATTTCTTTTCTATTTGTTTATTTTTGTGTCACCAGGGATTGAACTCAGGCTCTTACACTTGCCAAGCAGGTGCTTATGTTGCCGAGCTAGCTCCCTGGCCACAATGTCTTATTTTTTAGTAATCATAAAGTTAATTCAAAATAAAATGTTTAAGGTTTTTACTTGTTTAATAATCAGAAAATGTTTAAGATGTTATTATGTTTTTTGATATAAAACTGTTTAATATTATAAAAGGCAATAAACCCATAACCCTGAAGTGTTAATCAATATAGTTAATAATATCTGTAATATATATCAATTATGCAATAAAGTTACATATCTATAGTTAGTTGACCCTAGGGTGGACCTTTCTGAGAATGCTTTTAACACAAGAACAGGACATGTCACTGTTGTCTGCATCAGATCCTTGTAACCAATTTAGGGATAAATTTGCTGAACACTCCTTCTCCAACTCCACCAAACTTCATCTGCACTACCACATATGAGTCAAATAAAATAAATCTCTCCTACAAATTGTTATTTTTAAAATTTTTTTTGTCTTTTTGAGCCAGGGTCTCGCTATGCAGTTCAGGCTGGCTCTGAGCTCACTTTTGTATTGTAGTCCAGGCTGGTCTTGAACTTGCACTGATCCTCCTGCCTCAGCCTCCCAAGTGCTGGGATTACAGGCGTGTGCTAACATGCCCAGCCAAATTGTTAATTTTTAAAAAAGCAACAAATTTGTATGGTAAGACAAGGGTTGTCCTATCAGTGTTTCCATCATTATTCAAATAAAACACATGAATGCTTCACTTAAGAGTTGTTAAAACTGGACTTTAAATGATGTGTGTGGATAAATTAAACATTTTTGAAAGCCCCCACCAATCTGAAAGTTTTTGATTGTGAAGATCTATTAATAAATGCTGAAAAAATCAAAAGAATATCACATAGTTTCCTTATGCTCAGGAAGTTCACAGTCTTGTTGAGTCTAATGGGGGTAAAAACAGCAGGAAGAAAAATAAGACACTATTATTATGTTCAGCCTTGTGTTAAACTTTTAGTAGAGAATACTGATAGCTGAGCCAGTGTGGAAGGCTTCACAGGAATTGATTTGATTTAGAGGAAGAGCAGTGTCATCAACCGAAGTTTGTCATCCTTCACTCTCCAAATTCATATGTTAAAATCTTAATCCATTTTTTTTGGTGCTTTAAACAACTTATTTAACTGAAATGGGTTTACATTTGTTTCTGAAGTGACTTACATTTATTTGGATACATCTTTTCCCCATGGTGATTTACAGAATCTTTAAGCTAATGTAAATATTTTATAAATATTTGAATATTTGGGTATACACCTGCACAATACCTCAGCAATACTTTTCAGCAAGAAAAACCCTGAAGAGCAAAGCTCAGACACAATTACTAGGTACAGTGAAAATCTGCTGCAAATATTTCTGAGGCCAGAAGGCACCATATACCTGTTCAACTAAGAAAACTACCCTTGCAACACAGGACGATTTTATTTTTATATAGGACCTAGAACACTTAAGTTGCCAATTAGGCTGTGAATGGCAGAGCAGCAACCTCAGTTTATGCCATGAATTCACAGGGAGTATGAACTCAGGTTCCTTCCCATTGGTCCTTACAAAGTGTGCGACTCTGGGAGGGGCAGGCTGGCATTTCAGTTGAACCAAGGTACCTTTCTCTTTGGCTTCTTCCTTTTTCTGATCATTTTCCTTGACATGTTTCAGGAAGCTATCACGACTTTTTTGAGTGTTTAATATGCTCAAAATGTACATTAATCCTCTTGGCAAATATCTTGCCCTTAACTTGCTTATTTACAACAATGCTAACAACATCCTGGGTAACACTGTAGACTCTGTTTTGCCATGATAACACTTGTGAGGCATTCCTTTTTTGCACAGTATCTATTCCCTTGATGTCTATAATATTGCATGTATGTGGCCAAAGGAACCACCCCATTTTTTCTAAAAGGCCTGGAGAACATATACTGGGTTCTCCTTCTCTTGCCCTTTGTGTTAGTCATTTTGACAAATTACTAGAAGATGGCAGTTCTGGCTGAAAGGAAGGCAAAATCTTAATCCTTTATACTCTACAATTTGACTGTTTTTTAGACATAGATAGTTAAAAAATAAATTAAGTATAATTAAGTCATGGGTTTGAGCTACATAATTCTTCCATGAGGAGAGAAACATAGAGAGGCGGGAGGACAGCTCAGTAGTACAGTGTTTTCCCAGCATGTACAAGGCCCTGAGATTCAATCCCTAGCCCAAGAAGGAGAAAGAGGAAGAAGAAGCACAGGAAAGACCATACAGACACAGGAGGAACACTGTCATCTATAAGCCGAGAGAGCCCTCAAAAGACTCTAACTCTCTCAATGCCTTGATCTTAGATAGCTAATATCTATAACCATAAAAAAACAAATTCCTATTATTTAAGCTACCCATTCTGAGATATGTTGTTATGGCAGCCTGACTAAAGTAATATAGTACTGAAGTTGGGAGTTTTTTTTTGTTTTTTTTTTTTTTTTAATCAAGATCCCTCCTGAAAAGGGAACCTTGGAGATGTCTTCCCCTACCAACATTTCCAAAACAGTTTCATTCTGTCCAAGTTATTCATAAATCCTTCACTCTGTTCCTATGTACTGAAAGTTTAGGCCCTCCCAATATTCCGATGTTAAAATTCCAGCCCTCAATATGATGCTACTAAGAGGTGGAGCCTATGTAAGATCAGGTTATAACCTATAATCAGGTTAAAAGGACACTGCTCTCATAAATAAGATAAATGCCCTTATAAAAGAGACCCCAGAGAGCTGCCCTGCCATGCTACATACAGATCCATGAGAAAATGGGTATCTATGAAGGTATAAATGGGACCTCATCGCACACAATCTGCTGACATCTTCATCTTGGATTTCCTAGACTCCAGAACCGTAAACAATAACTTTCTCTTGTTTAAGCCACCCAGTGTGATGAACCATACTTTGTTATAGGATTCAGGTCTGAAATTATTAAATTTATTTTAACTAACCACCTGTCTCATATTAGAATGTGAGTTTACTGAGGTGAGACTTCATCTAACTGGTGACTGTTATCTCCTATGCCCAGAAAATTCTTAACAATTTGCAGTGGTTCAATAAGTATTTACAGCTAATGGAAAAATTGCCGTGAGCAAGTAAACCAAAATAGAATTTAGAGAGGCATGGGTTAGCTGACAGAGCAATTCTGATGAATACTGGATGAGGATTCTACCTGATTTTTCCTTTCTCTCTCTCTCTCTGTCTCTCCCTCCCTCCCTCCCTCCCTCCCTCATAGATATATTGTATTATTCCTGTGTGAAAAAATAAGTTGGATTCAGGATTCAGGGCAAGGATTGAAGGTTTACATATTTAAACATTCTTTTGCAGAACAAGCCAAAAATCTCATGAGGATAAATGTACAAATAGATGGCTTAGGAGCATCTAAAATAATACATATCACATCATTACGTTATATACATTACAAATCATATGAGAAAACGAAAACTCAGCTCTACCTAAATATAGGGAACCATTTAGGGCTATTCATAATGGTTAGGACTGGCAATTCTGATGCCATGGCCTTAGTTCAGCTGGTTGTCTTGTTTTTTTTGCCATTTTTAATGAGTACATTTTAATAGCCATTGTTGTTTTATTCATGTTGTGTTTATCGTTACTTCAGTTACCCTCACATTTACTTTGGCTAGTGTCCTTTTTGAAAGTCTTTGGCTTTTCAGTTGGTTTTGATTCGTCTTTTTGGTTGTACTGCATTAATAACTTGAACTTCAGTCATGCTGTTCACCTCACAAAGAATTCATATTATCATTTGTGCACTTCATTATTTCTCAGGGATGCACAGAGATCTAATTCCTATTTTGTAGGTAAGCAAACTGAGGCTCAGTGGAGATTAGGGTCTTGCCAAGGTCATAGGCATGAAGAATAGCAGAGCTAAAAGTCCAATATAAATCTTCTCACTTCTATAATGTGCTTTCCATGACATGACAATTACAAAGACAATCTGGCTAGCAAAAGATCCAGTGTCAACACATTAGATATGCTTATCTTTATGTACACACACACACACACACACACACACACACACACACACCAGTTTAATATTAAAAAAACAGAAGTCAAGAACTCACATGTCCAGCAAAAGAAGAGTGGCAAGAAAACCCATTACCACCACTTCTACCCAGCAGGAATTCTAAGGCTCCTTGTTCCCTGCCAGGTGTTTGTATAATGTTACACAAATCTGATGTTCTTTCGAGTGATTTGAGAGAGCCATCACACCACGTTGACCACCAAAAATATCCTCAGGGACAGGAAGGAAATTAGTTGGGATAAGTCAAGCAGTAAATTCTAACCAGGGCCCCCACATAAATATTTGAGTTAAAATGGAACAAAGTTTATTTAAATAAAGAGCCAGAGAAATGGCAGATGGCAGACCTTAGATGGTGGTTTTGGAGGAGAAAGTGGCCAAGCCTCTGAGAGGAAATAATGGTAGGAAAGCAGGATCCCACTGGGTCTTTGGTATTTGACTGGTCTTCCAGGCATTTTGCCTCTTCCCAGTTTTCCAGTATTTCACTAGATTGTCCGGATTTAAAGATTATTAAGTATAATCCAATACATCCACTACACTGAAGGAATGCTGAAAGGCCAAGCGTGCCAGGCTATTACTAAAGACATCACAGGTTTAGGGGTCAATAACTGAATTTTTTCAGCTTTAAAGGAATTGCACTATAAGTCCTAGTTTATGGTTTTGTTTTGGGGTTTTGGGGGGGAGGGATGGGAGGTACCAAGGGTCGAACTCAGGACCTCATGCTTGCCAGGCAGGCACCATACCCTGAGCTAAATCCCTGGCTCTCCAGTTTATGCATTACCAGGCATTGCCAGATATTTCTCTATGGATTAAAGCAGGGTAGTATTTAAGTGAATAGCATTTTTGTCCTGTTTTACCAGAAAACTTGAAAATTTTTATACACACATAACTTCACAAGAAATAAGTACTGATCTTTGAGTGAAATATTTTTATTCTTAAAGGGTACAAATTAGAATTAAAACAAAAATTACAAGTGATACAGAATTTCACTTAACAAAGTAATATGAATTTCACACTATTTGTTCTAATAACTGTTATCTTCCAACTAGTTATTCATATTACCAGATATATACATGTCTCAGGTGCACTGAGAAGTGATTGAGACTGGATGTGGTGGTGCACGCCTGTAACCCCATCGCTTGGAAAACTCAAAACAGGAGGATCACTATGAGACCAATCTGTGTAGTAAGACAGACCCTGAACTAAATACAAAAAGAAAGAGTACAAACAATTTTTTTAAAAAGCAAGTGAAACAAATTAAGCATTAACTGCTCCTTTCCACAGACCAGGAGAAATGCACAACACAGTTGTCCAGACAACAAGGATATATAATATGATTTCTTAGCCTTTGGGCTAAAATCACGTGCAAATGTACAGTATTCAGAAATTTGTTTTAAAGGTACATGCATAAACTAACTCTGGGAAAATATAGGTAAACAATTAAGAAAATGGGATGTTTCAAAGAAAAGGGATTTTAAAGAATAGAGTACAAGAAACATTTAGATACTTCTGAATATTCTTTGCTAACCATTAATAGTGTGCACATCTGTCATCTCTACTAAAAATAAACTCCTTCTAAAGTGCCTGCTTAGGCAGGCACAAGGACCAGGCTTCAATTCACAGCATGCCTTGCCGGCCCCGCCCCGAGGGTGCTAAGACTGAGACTGAGACTGGGTGTGGGGTGCATGCCTATAATCCCAGCACTTGGGGGGCTGAAACAGGAGGATCACTGCAAGCCCAGTATGTGTAGTGAGGCCTTGGCCTGAATACATTTAAAAAATTAAGTTAAAAAAATAAAAATAAACTTCAGGGGAGGCTCATTGACGATATTATACTTATCTTTGTAATTCGTGAGTGAGCCTTTTTTTTTTTTTTTCTGCTAAGGATTTAAAACACTACTGAGTATTTATGGTAAACATTCTTTTCCTATGTAAAATAAATAAGTATGTCAATATTAATTCTGTCACTTATTCCAAATGGCCCATAAAAAGCATTCTTCCAGAGACTGAAAATAATCTAACAGCTTTCTGTCTGCTCCCACTTTACTACTATATATTATTCAGATTACTCTTGAAATAGTTCTTGAGACTATTCTGATTTATGAAATAAAGCTTTATAAGTCATTTTGCTGACAAATGTTTCTTCATTTCTTCCCTGAAGGAAAATGATTACTTACTATGCTTAGAAAAATAGGAAAGCCACAAATTTTGTTGTAGGGATTCATATTAAATATTTTCTTAGATTTTTTTCCTATTATTACCAACCCCTCTGTAGCCTATTCACTCTTGGCATTAACCTTCAATAGGATGTCACAAACTCAATGCACATTTTTAAGAAGTGGAAAGCTATGATCCAGAATGAAAGCATAAGTAAAAATAAAAATACTCCCATGATAATGGAAATTACTTATGGATAGAAGTATTTTCAAGGTGTTCTAAAAAATATGTTAAAGATTGTGAGAAACTTGCCTCTTGTCGATCTTGGTTTTTCTTCATATCAGCCCCGCCCCACATTTATGAGATGTGCACTTTTCTGTGATTCCAATTTTCATTAAATTCCTTATTAAGAATACAGAGTAAGAGTAAGACTAGTGTGGTTGACACAAGTGGAGGACAGTGAAACTTGCAACGTTGGAGGCTATTGATCCAAGCCTCCTACAGCTCATCTCACCAATCTAGCTCTGCATTTCATGCCTTGTAATTAAGCTTTACAGTTTCACTGGTGGCTCACTGCAATTGTGGAACACTGGATGGTGTTAGCATCTGCTTCCTTAGTTCAAGGAGAATTCCTTTCTTTTTTTCTTCCTTAGCAACATCAAGAGGAAGGTGGGTCATGCCCACACACTGTGCTCTGTATAACAATTGTGAGGACAGTGTACAGTGTGTCAACTGTTAAAAAAAATTAATGTTTATGGAAAGTGTTGTTTAATTGTTTGATCAATTTTATACAGATATCTATTAATCTAAACTGATCCAATTATGAAAATATGTAATGTAACCACTGTTAAACTTTTTAAAATTAAATAAATAAATAAATAAATAAATAAATAAATAAATAAATAAATAAATAAATAAATAAATAAAAACAAGTGGAGGACAGGCATAGAGACTTCGTTGTGTGCCCTAAGTGCCCTCTAGTGTGAGTTTGCGCACTCTGCAGTTCCCGGAACTGTGGTCTCTCAGAGACTGCAAACCTTTCAGAGCTTTCAATGGCACGAAAAGCCGGCTGCTGCATGCACGCCAAGAATTTGCTGCTACTGCTTGCACAGGTCTCTTGCTGTTTTTTTACAGATAAACCTCATATATTTATTCTTTGAACTGCTAACCTGCAAAGTGTGGCATTAAAGTTCATTTTTGTGAAGCTCTACCTTACACTACAAATTTGTATTGTAAACATTTTATTAAAAAAAGTTCAAATACAAACTTAATGGACTCAGCCCCATTAGCTAGTTTCTAAACAAATGACTCCATACTGTGTAAATAAAGAGATGTGCATAATTATATGATAATGATTTTAAAATGACATTTTGGACCTATTATGATACTTCTGCAATTTTGTGTTTTTTTAGAATTACATGTAACTTTGTATTTATTTATGACTACTTCAAAGCATGCAAACCACACTGGGCAGATGAAAAATATCTGCCCCAGAGGGATCACCAACTCGGGACTCCCCTCCTGTCCCTCTTTCAGACAGGAGCTTTCTTTCCCTCAATGAATAAATATGTTCTGCTCATAACTGCCAAAAAAAGAAAAAAGGGAAAAAGAAAAATATCTGCCCCTGCCATAAAGCCTATTAAGTACTTGACTATATCTGTTAACAATATAAGTTTGATTCCTGTTAACAGTAATACTTTATGGCACTAAATATCTACTGTGATTAGGTTTTGTGCAAGTGTGAAATATCCAAAATAAAAGTGGACTAAAGAAAAAACGTGAAGTGCAGTGCCACATACATGTCAGTAATTCTAGCATTTGGGAGGCTGAGGCAGGAGGGCTGTCACAAGCTTGAGGCCAGCCTGGGCTATACCGCAAGCTCAAACCCAGCCCAAACTGCACAGCAAGACCCTGTCTCAAAATATCAAAAACAAATAGAAAAATGAAACTTTCTCTCTTGAGTAAATAAATAGCAAATTTAAGGATTACTGTAGACTAGAGCCTCCATTTTTTTTTTTTTTTTTTTTTTTTTTTGTCTTTTTGAGACAGGGTCTCGTTATGCAGTTCAGGCTGGCCTTAAGCTCACTTTTATAGCCCAGGTTGGTCTCGAACTTGCACTGATCCTCCTGCCTCAGCCTCCCAAGTGCTGGGATTACAGGTGTGCGCCACCACGCCCGGCTTAGAGCCTCCATATTAAACAAGGGCTGAGGTCTCTTATAGCTTGTTCCTCTAGTATTAACACACAGCTTCCATCTTGAGGTCCAACATTCATTTCCTGGCAACATATCACAATGACAGCATAGAGATAGATTAAGGGAAAGAACACCCTCTTTGCCCATTAGGATCCTTCTGAGAAGTTGCACCCCTTCCTACACCCATCTCATGACAACTTTGTTACGTGGCCAGCTAACTAAAATGTCTCCACTTTGGGCTGCCTTATTCCCAGTTGAAAATTAGGAGTTCCACTATTATGAAAGACAAGCAAAACTGAGTCTTGGAAACAACTAGCAGTCTCTGCCATTGACTATTTTCCCATCAATTACCTTCATGCTATGGACAGCTCTGTTGATTATTTGATTTATTTTTCTATGATAAGGTAACTCTATTTCATTTACCTTCTATCCATAAAGTTCCAATGACAAGGACTATTATTTCCTCCCCTTCCCACTGTCTCCAAGGTAACAACAGTGTGTTGGCCTACAGGTTCTCACCATGTTGGTGCATTCCTTCCTCCACAGGTGATGGCTGTACCATCTGGTCCTCCGCAGCTGCTTGGAGTGCTACTCACCATTTCCCTGAGTTTCATCAGGTTCATTCAGGCTGGTGCCTACTATGGGATCAAGCCACTGCCACCTCAGATTCCTCCTCAGATGCCACCGCAAATTCCACAATATCAGCCCCTGGGCCAGCAAGTACCTCATATGCCTCTGGGCAAAGATGGCCTTGCCATGGGCAAAGAGCTGCCTCATTTGCCATATGGCAAAGAGTATCCACACTTACCCCAGTATATGAAGGAGATTCAACCAGTGCCAAGGATGAGCAAGGAAACAGTACCCAAGAAAGGCAAAGGTAATATCATACATGCATATTGCTATAAAACAATAGCTTTCCAATCTCCTGAAGGGAAAAAGCTCATTTTAGAAACTTTTATTTTAGAATTTATTATTGATGATTATCAGATGCCTACTAGACTCTAAACTCTGTCCTCACAAAGTTCCATTCTTTGGTTCAATCTCCAGCACCAAAAAGAATAAAAGAGAAAAAGAACAGAAAAGAATAATATAGATATTCCATTTTTTATGTTTTTAGATAGCATCAAATAAAACAAAACATTTAATCACAAGTAGTTTATCATTTTACTTATTACTTGTTCAAAATTTAGCAGCTATCTTTGAATACCCATCTTTATGTCAAGCTTTGGGCCATTTGCTGGGGAATAAATCAGCAAAAAAGAAAAAAGATGAAAAATGAAGTGGCAAATCAACCTTTTGAACTCAGGAAAACAATAAAGACCTGCTATGCTCAAAGAAAAAGCTATAAAAACATTTTGCAAGCTAGGTGCTAGGTAAATGCAAACTTTTTAAATATTGCACTTACTGAGCCATACTGGTCAATCAATAATGGACAGAAAGACACTACATCAGAAATGACACCTGAAAACCTTGCTCATCACATTTTAGGCCTAATTATTAGCTAACATCTACAAAATGCTTATCATTGTTGACAGATATTTTCTTATAAATTCATTTGGTTGATCTATAGGCTTGAGAACCACAATTTTTATAGGAAAAACAGCTACAGCAGAGTAGCGATCACCTTTGAGGAAGCGGAGGTCATCTAAGTCCCCACAGTATTAGGAAGTTCCTCAATCCTGGATCCCAGAAATGAGAGAGATCTGTTCATTTGACTTTTCTGAGCCTTTTCTTTAGTCACTGTTAGGGGCCAGGGAGGCAGCTCCGTGGCACAAGTACCTGTCTGGAAAGTGCAAGGTCATGAGTTCAAATCCTGGTCCCACCAAAAAAAAAAAAAAAAAAACCTGTTAAAATATGAGTGTTGAGAGAATCAATGACAATAAGGTTAACAGTGCTGAGCAAATGATAAAGCACTATGGGAACTTTGAGTTGCTACAACTTCCATCAACAAATTCTCAGTCAGAGCAAAGTGTGTTTCAGGTACTGTGCTAGACATCAGAATTCCTGAGGAACAAGATATGGCCACTTCCCAGATACTCCCTTGATATGGTAACTAAAAACTCATGTTTACAAGTAACATACCTGAATTGTACTATAACAATGTTTATTAGCATCAGAGACATAATCCCAATTTCACTCTTCAGGAGTTAGTATGCCACTTAGGAGATTATCTCAGCATTTTTTTTCCTTCCTTTCTTGAATGGCCTGCTTGGCTTTTGGTGCCTCCTATGACTCTTTGAATGGTACTATTTGAAAACATGAGTTCCACAATTCTGTGTTCTTCCTTGGTAGTAACTTGGCAAAGAGTACAGCTGTCAGGATTTCAGGATTAAGATGCCACCAGTGGTTAACATAAGGTTTTTGCAGCACATGTCTCATTTCATCATGTAACCCATTGTTACCAGTGGCACGGATACCCAGAATTGTGTTTATCTGCACAGCACACCATAATATAACATGTGCTTTGTATTTCAGTAATAATCCAAGGAAGTGTAACAATTTTATTTGTATTTTCTAATCTACTAGCATCTTTACTATTCTTGCTGTACAGACAGGCAAGCATAAACGCTGATGATGGCTTAAGCGAGTCAAGATCTCACAGCAAGGCCTGAAAAATACACAGAGCTTCCTCCTCCTAAACAGAGTTTTCTCCTCCTTATCCATACTGCTTGTCATCTTAAAATCCCCTACTTACCTCACTGGTTAAAATGTCAAATCTGCACATTATAAATAATTAACTAAATAATTAGTTTTTGAAGTCTGGGAAATTCCCCATCATATTAGAGCAATTAATTGAATCTACTGACTGTAGAGGGCAGTGTGGAAAGATGTTATTGAACCACAGACAAAGTAAAATAATTCCCTTCTTTTGGAGTCTGCATGGCATTTTTTTTTCTTCTTTTCTTTTTTTTTTTGTTTGTTTGTTTATTTATTTTTATGGCCGGCTCAGCCTGCCCTGAGGGTGGGGCTGGCGCAGCATGTGGTGCCGGGGATCAAACCCAGGTCCCTGCAGCCGCCTGCAGGCACTTTACACCACTGAGCCATCCTGCTGGGCCCCTCTTTTTTTTTTTTTTAAACATGGTTTCACTATGCAGTTAAGGCTGGACTTCAACTCATTTTGTTACAGTTTCCATTCAACAAAATTCTCAGTCAGAACAAAGTTATGTTTCAAATATTGTGCTAGACATCAGAATTCCTGAGGAATAAGATACGATCTTCTGAATGCTGGGATTACAAGCATGAGACACCACACCTGGCTTGGCAATGGTAGTTGTAAACCACATCATATTGTATTTTAGGACATAAGAAAATGTTATTTAGCCCTAAATTACTACATTAAAAAAATCAGCCTGGTGCATAACGACAAATATCACATGTTCTTGCTTTATACGTGGAATCTAAGCAAACTCACAGAATGAGAACAAAATAAGGACTACCAGAGGCTGACAGGAAATTATAGTTAAAGGGCATAGAGCTTCAGTTACACTAGAGGAATAAGATTTTTGGCTTGGGAATGTATTGAACAATGTAGTAAGTACAGTTGATAATAGTGTTAACAATAGTGTACTATATATTTCAAAGCTGTTAGAACAAATTTCAAATGTCACCACAAAGATAAGTATTTAAGACAATGAGTATATCAATAATCTTTATTATTCCATTTTATATTCTTAAATTATAGTGACAGTAGTGATAAACATACAAATGCCTATGCTAATTTCTAATAAACTTTTAAAATAAAAATAGTCAGAAAAATTTAACTTAAATAGAAAAAAATAAAAGCAGAGAATGACTCTACCATTATTTCAAATACACACAAACACACACACATGCACCTAGAAATGAAATGAAAATACATATGTTGTGTGATGCAAAAGTATGATTATTTCAATTTTTAAATATACTATGGTAAAAGACATGTTGTCATTAACTCCTCTCAAAATCAAATATTTCCTTTTTCTTTGAAGTTACATCCCTTTTTTGGTACTTTTTGAAGCAGTTCTGGAAGCTCTCTCTCATGAACGTCTAGCTGCACATTCATGACTTCTTTAATGCCTGGATTAATTCAAAATATTTACATTTCAAGGTTATTTGGACTTGGAAAAGATCCACAAGTTGCAGATCACATTCAGTGAAAAAAATGGAGGAGAAAACATCATAGTGTTTTTACCAGAGTGCCTTTCCTTTGGAAGCACCTCAGCAAGAGCATTCATTGTATTTTCAATCATTATTCATAAAGATAATCACAAAAGTGGACTTCTAGAACTACTTTAGAAAGTTACAAGAATATGTCAAGAATATTCAAAGCAAAGGGGAGTATTCTATGGGGCATTAATGGAAATGTGTCTTAGTGTAATAGTTCACGAAATATTCATCATATATATATATATATATATATATATATATATATATATATGTCTTTTTTGAGACAGGGTCTCATTATACAGTTCAGGCTTGTCTTGAGCTTACTTTGGTAGCCCAGGCTAGTCTCAAGCCATCATATATATTTTGATTCACCACTCAGATGTCAATTATTTATCTCTGTAGTAACTTAAAATTTCTCTTACACACTAAAGAACTTTTTAAATTTTCTGTTAAGAACATACTATAGTATTTTTAAGTTCTGTACTGGGAAAAATATTTCTTATGTTCTAGCTTTTTAACTATAAGCAGCTATACAGCTATACATACTATTTCTTAAAATACTACTTCGAGTGCATCAAAGAAATTAGGAGCTTGATTTTCCTTTAAGTACTAATATTGTATAGTCCTAAAACTGAATATACTATTTATAGTGTTTTCTTTCAGTAAGTAAAAGCAAATATGTAAAAATGAAATACTGATTTCTTTAGTTGAAATGATGTATATTCAAAATCTCTCTCTCTCTTTCTCTCTCTCTCTCTCTCTCTCTCTCTCTCTCTCTCTCTCCCTCCCTGTCTCCCTCCCTCCCTCGGTCTTTCTCTCCCTCTCTCTTTCCTAGTAGAAATACCATTAGCCAGTTTACGAGGAGAACAAGGTCCCCGTGGAGAACCTGGCCCAAGAGGTCCACCTGGCCCCCCTGGTTTGCCAGGTCATGGGATACCTGGAGTCAAAGGAAAACCAGGGCCACAAGGCTATCCAGGAGTTGGAAAGCCAGGCATGCCTGGAATGCCTGGAAAGCCAGGAGCCATGGGAATGCCTGGGGCAAAAGGCGAAATTGGACCCAAAGGGGAAATTGGGCCTATGGGGATTCCAGGACCACAAGGACCTCCAGGACCTCATGGACTTCCTGGTATTGGGAAGCCAGGTGGACCAGGATTACCAGGACAGCCAGGAGCAAAGGGTGAGCGAGGACCCAAAGGACCACCAGGACCTCCAGGCCTCCAGGGACCTAAAGGAGAGAAGGGCTTTGGGATGCCAGGTCTGCCAGGTCTGAAGGGCCCTCCAGGAATGCACGGGCCTCCTGGCCCTGTTGGACTGCCAGGAGTGGGAAAACCAGGAGTCGCAGGTTTCCCTGGGCCTCAAGGGCCCCTGGGGAAGCCAGGGCCTCCAGGGGAACCTGGCCCACAAGGGCCTATTGGGGTACCAGGCATTCAAGGACCTCCTGGGTTGCCTGGACTTGGAAAACCAGGCCAGGATGGGATCCCTGGCCAGCCAGGATTTCCAGGTGGCAAAGGGGAGCAAGGACTACCAGGGGTGCCAGGACCCCCAGGCCTTCCAGGAGTTGGGAAGCCAGGTTTCCCAGGCCCCAAAGGTGACAGGGGTGTGGGGGGTATTCCTGGGGGTCTTGGACCCAGAGGAGAGAAAGGGCCAGTAGGTGCTCCTGGGATAGGTGGCCCTCCAGGAGAGCCAGGCCTGCCTGGCATCCCTGGCCCGATGGGCCCTCCAGGTGCTATTGGTTTCCCCGGACCCAAAGGAGAAGGTGGAGTGGTAGGGCCACAGGGTCCACCAGGACCTAAGGGTGAGCCAGGACTTCAAGGCTTCCCAGGAAAGCCAGGTTTCCTTGGTGAAGTAGGGCCCCCTGGCATGAGAGGTTTGCCAGGTCCTATAGGGCCTAAGGGGGAAGCTGGCCACAAAGGACTGCCAGGGCTCCCTGGTGTTCCAGGGCTGCTTGGACCCAAGGGAGAACCAGGCATCCCAGGGGATCAGGGTCTCCAGGGGCCCCCAGGTATCCCAGGAATTATAGGCCCCAGTGGCCCCATTGGGCCACCTGGAATTCCAGGTCCTAAAGGGGAACCAGGCCTTCCTGGGCCCCCTGGGTTCCCTGGTGTAGGGAAGCCTGGAGTTGCAGGGCTTCATGGGCCCCCAGGGAAGCCTGGTGCCCTTGGTCCTCAAGGCCAGCCTGGCCTTCCAGGGCCCCCAGGACCTCCAGGACCACCTGGTCTCCCAGCTGTGATGCCTCCTACACCATCCCCCCAAGGAGAATATCTGCCAGATATGGGGCTAGGAATTGATGGTGTGAAACCCCCACATGCCTATGGGGCTAAAAAAGGTAAGAATGGAGGGCCAGCCTACGAGATGCCTGCCTTTACTGCAGAGCTGACTGCACCCTTCCCGCCGGTGGGGGCACCAGTGAAGTTTGACAAGCTGCTGTATAATGGCAGACAGAACTACAATCCACAGACGGGCATCTTCACCTGTGAGGTCCCTGGCGTCTACTACTTTGCTTACCATGTTCACTGCAAGGGTGGCAACGTGTGGGTTGCTCTCTTCAAGAACAATGAGCCCATGATGTACACATACGACGAGTACAAAAAGGGTTTTCTGGACCAGGCATCTGGAAGTGCTGTGCTGCTGCTCAGGCCAGGAGACCGGGTATTCCTCCAGATGCCCTCCGAACAGGCTGCGGGACTGTATGCGGGGCAGTATGTCCACTCCTCCTTTTCAGGATATTTATTGTATCCCATGTAAAAAATGAAAAGAGATTTAATAGAAGAAAAAAATAAGACAGTAAAAATATAAAAGAAAAACACAATTGCTTCAAAACATTTATATAGTTGGAAAGTTATATTTAAGTGAAAATTTGGACAATCTTGTACAAATAAAAACCGAGATGCTTGTTGAATATCCTGCACAGCAACTTTTAATTGAAAATGATGGGATAGATTTATATATCAAGTACTGACATTTATGTTGTACCCACTGGAATCATGTTAACTGTCATATGTTATATGTTTCCATAATAACCTGCTTATTCAAATCAGTCACAATATGTCAGTCTGAAAGATTATAGCTAATGAAAGTCACCCACTCACATTATTTCTTTTAAAGTATTTATAAATATGCCTTAAAGCAATGTCAACAATGACATACTGTTTTCACTTGCATAATTTTCTCTCCCTCTGTGCAGAGGCTTGCCACAACATGTTTGCGTGGCAGGGCACAGGACATCTGTAGTGTGACTGTCTCAGTAGGAGCTTGGGGGCCTTGGAAATAACAGTGGTCTTTGGCCCAAGAGATATTTCTCTCCCATCAGAGGTTGTTTTTTCACAATAGTCAGAACCGTGTTTAGGGGCTTTCTGAAAGAACTGGAGAGCCAGTCAGCCACCTCAGCACCTTCTTGGTGCAAAGAGCACTGAGACACAAAGCGCACAACCTGAGCCCGCAACGAGCTAACAAGCCAGCTGGGAGACAAGAGTGATGATTAATTCATTCATTTCTCAAAGATTTATTTTTGCCCCATGACTTCTTTTTCTTTTTTCTTTCTCTTTCTACATAATCCCTTTCCACTATGCCCTATCCATATAAATACTAGGAAGTTATAAGGAAAATCAAGTAACCCTCCCTCCATAGTATAACTTGCCAGTTTTGTGGAATGTTTACTATTAGCAGATACTGTGTTTACATGCATTAAAATTTCCCTCTTTTCTCTCTATAAAACCCATCACAATGAGGTATTAGTCATGAAGGCATCAATAGTTTTTAGTAGCTATCAAATGGAAAACTTTTCCTATTTTGTGGGGTTGCAAATTGATGTGTCAGCTTTTCTTCTAAAGTCAGTTCCCAAAATCCCACAGGATAGAAAAAAAAAATTGTGGAAAAAAACCAGAATTCATAGGAAAAAAATTGTACTTAATAAATAATTATGAAAACTGAGATTTAAAAGTAAGAGTGATGTTTCCAGGTAATAAGTGATGGTACTAAAATTGCAGGAAAATAACTGTTTTCCTCAGCAGCAACTTGTGAAGAGATAGCTGAAATGTCATAGGGTAGTAATAGCTCACACCTCTCTCTGTCTCTCTCTCTCTGTCTCTCTGTCTCTCTGTCTCTCTCTCTCTCTTAATGTATTTGGTACAGGGTCTCAATACACAGTTCAGACTCCTAGTGGTTGTTGTGATTTCTGCCTCCCCAGTCCTGGGATTATAGGCGTGCACCACCACACCTGGTCTCAGTGGCCAGCTCAGTGTACCCAGGGGTGAGGCTGGTGTGGTAATGTGGTGCCAGCGATAGAACCCTGGTCCCTGTGCTTGGCTAAGCAGGCACTTAGTCTGCTGAGCTATCTCGTTGGTCCTAGCCCATGCTCAGTACAAGTCAACAACTGAAACATTATTGACAGAAATAAATAGCCCACATATTGCACTTTGGCATATATATACTAACATTGCTCAAAACACAGACATATCATTTCAAGTCCATTGTTATCCACCACGGACACTATAAACCTCCTGAAAAAATAAAGTGGAACTATGACCGTAGAATCTTATATATTTTTATTAAAATTGAAAGATTGAGTAGAGGGACAGATATAGATGTAAAGATACACAAACAAATACTATATTAAAACACATGGAAATATGTCTATGTCAAATCTGAGTCGCAGTAGAGCTCTTAGCATGTGCAAGAAAACCCTGGGTTAAACACCAGCAACACACACACACACACACACACACACACACACACACACACACAGTTTCACTACCCCCAAAAATTACTGGTATAGTATCTTTTTCGTATATAGTATATAAGCACCATTTCTTCTCAGTTCTTAAGAAAAATTAGTTCATTACCACAAGATTTTATAGTTACTGCAAATTATGTAATAGTTCTCTTATCAAAAAGATCTCCTACTCAGCCTGCATTTTCATAGTGGGGAAGCATTTATCTGGCCAGGTATCCTTTGGGTTGGTGTGAGGTTGCTGATTTTGGTCTGGTAACTACACAGAAGTAACATGGATCTCTCCTTCTGTTTAATAGCTGCATTGAAATGAGTTGGAGACATGTAAGACCAACTGATTTGTAAAACTCTGTCTGTACATATACAGACTATTAATTTCCAACAAGAGAGAAATTACCTCTTTAGTTAAAACCAAGTTTCGCTTTTCAAAATATCTTCCAACTTATTTATTAGGTGTTACCCAATTGCATATATAAATATATATATATATATATACATATATATATATATATATGTATATTATCAGGCATATGCTTCTATCTTTTAGATGGAGGAGGAGCAAAATCTATGCCAGATACTGTGTATTCTACAATGGTGCTAATCTCAGAGTTAAATGATACTCCATTTAATTTAAAAAAGAGTTTTAAATAACTATCTATGTGCCTGTGTTTCCCCTTTGAGAGATGCACATCATACTAATAGATCAGTATAAAAGCAGAAGAAACAACCACATCTTCTAAAATTTAGGAATAGTAGTATAATCCATATTTAATTCAAAATAAACTAGAACTTTTCCATGTGAAATGGACCAAATTGCCAATATTGTTAAAGAGTTATAATATGATACCTACAGGGGAAAGAATGTCTGTAATATGTGACTGTCCTCAAATATTTTACAGACTACAATGAATGGTGAAAAGACTGGTAACTTGTTTGAGTTTCCATTATAGATTTGAGACCTAAGAACAAATCATTTTTGTATTTAAATTTTTGTACTGATTTGAGAAAAAGATCATTAAATATTTTTAAAACAATGCTTCTTATCTCGTCATCTCACTCAGCTGACATTGCGTGAACTTCATGAGTTTTTAAAAAATCTTTAGTGTTGTAATTAGCAAATGAACTAGAAACCTAAAAGAACCATAGCTTAAAGAGGAAGCAGTCCAGGACAATTTTCACTCAAAGTATTCAGCTCTGATGTGGCAAGGTAAAACAGAATGGAGTATTTGCAGGTAGTTTCTTGTGGGAAAAAAAGAGGTACATGACAGTGTTCTTTGTTTATAGATGAAATAGATGAAACAGAAAAATATGCACTAGTTAGCTACTTTCTCTTTTTATTTATTTCATATTTTAATAGCACCCTTGAGTTTTAGCTGGGAATGGGGTTTGCCAAAGTAAATATTGGGTTTCCCATACCATATTATATCTTGCTATAGTAATGGGCAATGGATGTGGGGAGAAGAATGATCTAAGAAGTTGCTCGGTTGAGACTTTTAAGATGAAAAACATATCCTTCCTTCCTTCACTGCCCTCTCACTGCTGGCACATAACTATCATGGCTACCCATCCTTGCCTGTAGAGGGGAGAATAACATACTTGTGGTAATACAAGTGTGATTTCAATAAATGCTAATACAGAGCCAATACAGATCAAAAACATGCTTTAGCATATTTCAGACTTTTTCATTTATAAGCACTTCTGACTCAGAAATACAAATATTTTTGTTCATTCCATATTAAAAAATAACAGAAGCATCCTGTGGAGCAGGCTCTTTCTTTTAGCAGAAAGTGGTACAGACTTTCTAATGTTTTTTTTTTTTTTTTCATTTTCAAAATTGGTATTTGTGTCAACATAAATTTTATTGTCAAACATGTTTTTTATGGTGTTGAAAAGCTACTAGTTAAGTTTTTTATCAGATGTTTTATTAATTCCTGGGATATGTGTAATGAAATTGAAATTAAAATGGGGCACAGAATCTTATTCAGTCTCAGATACCCCAAAGCTTTTTTATGTGATATAGAGACACAGGCCTTTCTAATCAAATTTTCTTAAAGCATCTGGAATCTTTCCAGAGACTGCTTTTTTATTGCTATCCCACTACAGGTAAAAATGGACTTTTATTAGAATCAAAAGCATTTCTAAATCAAAATTTATAAATTCCATGAAAAGCTACATTTCACATGACTTGCTAAAACTGCTAAGACCTTAAAATTGATTTTGCAATGAATACAGTCAAGTCAGTTTTCATCTGAGAAGTCAGTCAGTGACTGACCGGAATTTTCATGAATACTCTTCATTGGGGGGATGAGAGACATAATAGGAAAAGCTAATAGAACATTTACAACTTTGTACTTACTCTTTTTATGTATTTAGTACCGGGTCTACTGCAGTGGTTCCCAAGCTTTCTAATGCTGTGACCCCGCAATACAGTTCCTCATGTTGTGGTGACCCCAAACCAAAAAATAATTTTGGTGGCTACTTCAAAACTGTAATTTTGCTACAGTTATGATTCAGAATGGCTTTAGGTGACCCCTGTGTTTTGGTCGTTTGACCCCCGCCAGGGTCATGACCCACAGGTTGAGAGCTGCTGGTCTATTGGGTCTCACTACAGGTGTAGATTGGACTCCTAGTGATCCTCCTGTTTTTAGCCCCTCAAGTGCTGGGATTACAGGTGTGTGCCACTATGCCCAGTCTCAATCACCTTCTCAGTGCACCCTGGGGAACAGGCCAGCATGGCATTCCAGGGAATGAACCCCAGCTATTGCACTATGCCTAAGCAGGTGCTTTAGTCTGCTGAGCTATCTGGCCAGCCCCTACAACTAGTTCTTTTACCACAAAGATGACATCTTATCACTTACTCTGCCAAACACCAGCCACTAATACAGAAAATGTTTGAGGTTCTCTAAGGTCAGGCTGTGTATTAGTTAGGACTCACTACAGAAATAAATTAAATGTTTTAAAAATACATATGAATATACATAAGACTTACTAGGTATGCTTAAATGGTCATTTGTGGAATTAGGTGTATTGTGAAAACAGAATTAGGAATTCTGAATGCAGAACAGCCATCTGCACAATGGAGGAATTGTTCAAAGGTTGAAGGCCTGTAGCTCACTGCAGAATCTGATGCAAGTCTGTATGGGATATTCAAAGAGTCTGTGTTGCAAGGCTGAAGAGTTTGAACTGACAGCCTGAGGGAACTGAAGACAAATCTCCAAAGACAAAGGGGAGGACTGGACCACCTCAAAAGGATAAAGGGAAAACTTCCTTCTTCTCCTATTTCTATTCAGGTATAAGCATATCAGTTCATTCCACCCATATTCAGGGTGAGTCTTTCTTCCTCAGATTTTGGCTTGTATATCCATCATCCACAGACACATAAAAGGGTTTATTAATCTGCGGGCTGTTCTTATGCAAGTGGACATATCACAATTAACAATCACAATCTAGCCCTTGTGAACTTGATAACCAGACACACCTCCTTAAGCCACACTTAATCTTCAAATACAATAGCAAGTTCATAATTGTATCTGACATGATACAACTATCCTGTCTACAAATGGAAATGCATCAATTTCCTCCCCAGAATAGAAGGCAAAGTTTTCCTTTTGGTATACTTGCTGTTCTCCTACACTATAAAACATAAGCACTGTAATACAGACATAATACTTAGGAAACAATATTATGACTATCAAATTATATTACAAAGAAAGAAAAAAAGGCACACTTTAATGTATCTGCATATATGCACAAGCCTATGAGTAAAATTAGAAATACTCATGACAATTAGAATCCTCATTTCTGTAACTGGTTATACTACCTTAGCTGGTTTTCATAACTACATTCTTCTACTGCTCACTGTTTATTCATTTGGCCTCAGGTGGTATTTGCTCCCTACTTGACGAGGTGACACATATCTATATTTCTGAAGGTTTTCATCTTTCTGGTATTAGACTGTACTTTTCTACAGACTTCAGTAATAGCATATGCCGATGCTAGGAGGTACCTTAAGGGATCTCCTATACTCCAATTACATATTCTTTATTCCAATGAATTCCATGATCATGAACCCACTGCCTCATTTCTTTGGCCATGAAATGCATTCCTTGGTCATAAGCAATGCTGTGTGGAATTCCATGATAGTGAATGAAGTCTACGGCTGTTTAGTTCTGGCAGAAGCATTACATGTAAGCAAGGAAAATCCATACCCAGAATAAGTGTTTTTGCTACTAAGCACTACTGCCCTTTCCATTGTGGAAAAGGTCCAACACAGTCAACCTGTCACCAGGGTGATCATCCCAGAGAATTTCACTATTTGGAATGTTAGCATTGGTCATTGCTGGTGGCAGGCCAGAAATTCAGCAGTGTCTATAGGTCAGATTTGATGAGTGGAAGTCCTCATTGCTGAGTGCATAACTTCTACCTCCACAGCATGGCTACTTTGTTCATGAGCCTATTGGGCAATGACCAGGGTAGCTGAGAAAAAAGTCTGGCCACCATCCACAAACTGGATCATCATTTCCACTTCATTATTAAAGTCTTCTTTTGTTGTCATCTTTTGATGAACATTTATATAGGATACAAATATCTTTACATCTTGCCTACATGGAGAAGTCTATCTGTATACTTCTTCCCTAAATGTGTTGGTCACCAAATTTCCAGTCATGGTCCTTTCAAGTTTCTGGTTATCTGATCAAAGCATTGGCTATACCCTATTAATTGTTATAGAGATATATGTATAGCCATTTTCTCTTCCAAGTGAAATGTACAACTAGGTGTGTTGCCTGAAGTTTTACCTATGGTGAAAATTGCCCTTAACTGCTGTTCTTCAGGGATGTCTTGGAAAAGTATAGCTGCAGCTGTCTACTTTTGGATGGTGCTTGTATGTTATGACTTATTCCTGGATATTGCCTCCAAGCCTCATGTAATCATAGGCAGAATTTTTCAGAGGTGGCTGGATCTGGACTGTGTCATCCAGGGATAAAAGGTGTATGATTACTAAAGGGTGTATGGGTTACTAAACTGATCCACTGATTAGTTTGGCATGGTTATAGTAGGATTTAGGATGCCCCACTCTGCAAGTATAAGATATAATAAGCAACAAGAGGCTGCTTGTGCCACTTCTTGCTGCTCTGCTACTTTCTGCCCACCATGAACTATTTCTCCTCTGCAGTGCCTGTCTAAGATTTTACTGCCTTTACTGTTTGTATAGAGATGCTCAGAGCAACCAACTACCATCATTATATTTCATACTCTCCCAAAAGTGTTCTCAAGCAGTGTATATAAAGTCACTAAATTCTCCGCATCTCATAAGTGATGGAGTACATAATCAAATAGATCTACATTGCTTGCTACATTAAATAGTTCCAAACCACACTATCAGTACTTTCCACATTATCAGAAAGAGTTCATGGCAATCTTAGGTCTCATCAAATTTGAGAGCCAACTCCAGGCGCAAACCCACCAATGAGAGAAATTAAGCTTTATAATTCTATTTTTCTAAAACCACTGTGAGAACCAAAATCTGTAATAATTACGTTTTACTAGAGGTAGAGAAATAAATTTAATATAAATTTACAATTTATATTACAGTTTATATTTACAATGTTCACCGATGGAATGTGCAATCAAAGAATGCAAAATAACTAGCTGCATGCTGGAGGGCTAAAGGATCCAGTCAAAGTTTGAAGGACTGGATGTCACTGCAAAGTCTGGTGCAAGTCTCTGTTAGAAAGCTGAAGGGTAAAAGGGGTGGCATTGAAAGGTTGATGAGTTTGCCCTGGAAGCCTGAAGAAACTAGAGACAAATGTTGAAAGGCAATAGCAAAGACTAGAGCTCCTCTGAAGAAGAAAAGGGTAGGCTTCCTTCTTTACTTTTATGCTGTTCAGGCTACAAGCCTATTAGTAGGTACTATCCCACCAAGGGTGGATCTTTATTCCTCAGTTCATGGACTACATGTCATTTATCTACAAACATATCCAGAGCTATACTAATCTGCCAGGGAATTCTTCAACTCAAGTTGACATATCATAATTAATGATTACGGATTTTGAGAAAACATTCCTAAGCTTTTCTATCTATTGGCTATAATTCCTTGAGTCAGTCACTTAATATCACTTTTGCTTCTATAGAACAGTACATCCTTACAATGACGACATTTCATAGTAGTTGACAGGGCAAGGAATAGGAGAGGTATGAAAGGGTAAGTTGCTACCACCTACTGAATGGCAACCATGGACCAAAAACTGATTTAAAGGGTTTTGTGTAGTAACTTACTCCTGAAAATATCTTTAACTAGGGGCTGGGGGAGATAGCTCAGTACAGTAAGTGCTTGCCTGGCAAGCGCATCCCAGTTCTGAAAACAAAACAAAACAAAAAATCAAATTTTAAATATATTCTACAGCTGAAGAAATACAGTTTTTTTTTTTTTTTTTTTTTTTTTTTTTTTTTTTTTTTTTTTTTTTTTTTTTTTTTTTTTTTTTTTTTTTTTTTTTTTTTTTTTGTCTTTTTGAGACAGGGTCTTGCTATGCAGTTGAGGCTGGCCTTGAGCTCACTTTTGTAGCCCAGGCTGGTCTTGAACTCGCATCAATCCTCCTGCCTCAGCCTCCTGAGTGCTGGGATTACAGGCGTGCGCCACCACGCCCGGCAGAAATAGTTTTGACAGTGCCAGAATTTTAACCCAAGAGTCTGGGTTTATGGCACACACTAAATATTTACAATTCTTTCATGGGGGGAGGAAATAAAACTGCCAATGAGAACCTGAGAGATGACAAAGCTCTCTATTATTTCTTTTATTGCATTTATCAGAGACAAGTGAAATAGAGTTATAAGAATATATTCTCTGGGCTGGGGACATAGCTCAGCAGTCTAAGTGCCTGCCTGGCAAGCACAAAGACCCAAATATGATCCCCAGTACTGTACGCCATGCTGACCCTGAAACCAGGTGTGGTGTTACACACCTGTAATGCCAGGACTGGTGAGGCTGAAACAGAAGAATCACTGTGAGTCCAAGCTGCATAGTGAGACCCTGTGCCAATAATTATTTTAAAGAATATATTTATCATTGGATAAAGGAGATAGTTCAGAGGTATAAGTACTTGCCTGGCAGGTACAAGGTCCCAAGTTCAACCCCTGGTACCAAAAATGAATATACCATTGTCATGGTGTATTCCTATGCTTAGGAGATATGGAAGATGGCATAGTAGCAAGCAACAGCAGGTCTGTATCTCTCAAGATTCAGAATCCAGATATTATATCATAACAATTTGTGAAAGAAGGAGGGAGGTACATCCCCAGGATCCAGGAAGGATTTGAAAGAAGAACTGGAACAAAAATACATAAGAGCTAGGGAGAAACAGACTTCAGTGCAGAAAGAGGAGACATCAAACTGCACTTTTTCCCTCATTCCCACCTTGAAGTATGAGGGAGGAGGCTCAAAACTACACATACAGTGAAATCAGGTGGTTGCTGAGGCCTCCACAGTGGTAACTGCAGAGGACTCCACAGAAAACATACCAACCGAACATGGCAGTGGATGCTGTGAATTACAACAGCTGCTGAGTGACTACAATCCGAGCATTCTCTGGAGAGAATCCTGGACTCACTGTGTTGGCTCCCTCTCAGTGTCCACAGCAACTGTGAGGCATAACCACAGGAGATATCCATGGTCAGAAAGCCAAAGTCAGGCCAGCAAGAGAAAATCGAGTGAGTAGGCTAAACAACTTAGGCCCTAACCCCACAACCAATTGCCAGAATTAGCCAAGAATTCTGTAGAGTTGAAAATAGCAGAATTAGTACCCTACTGTATTCCTGTTGCAGGCTTGCTGGAGTCCTCCAGGATGGATCAGGGTTCTGTCCACCTCCCTTGTTTACAGGAGGCAGAGAAAGTACCCCCTGAATTGGACATTACCACAGAACTGTATACCTGAGAAGACAACCACAGGACTGAAATCACATAGAAACAAATCTCTGTCTCTGTCCCCTCTCCGTCTGTCTCTGTCTCTCCCTAGCTTTACGTTTGTTTGTTTTTGTGGTACCGGGGATTGCTTATTCTACTGAGCTATCTCCCTGGCCCCAGTATTTTTGTTTTGTCATGAGTGTGAATACAGTTTTTAGGATTTTTTGGTTATATTTAATTCTAGTTTTTTTCCTTTTCTTTCTTTCTTTCCTTTTTTTTTTTTTCCTTTCTATTTTCTTCGCCAGTTTCTCAAAGCTTGGGTGATCTTTTTATGTCCTTTAACCTTGCTTCTAATATCCTTGACTTCTGTTATTTCCCTCTTTCCTCTTAAATCTTTTAGTTTCTCTCAACAGTGTACCAATGATTTAAAGTGAAAAATAGACAGTTTCTACAGTTTGTCATTTTCAAGAATGTACCTGCTATTTTTATTCCTGACTATACTACTTTATTTTATTTTCTCAATGTATTTGGTTGTTGTAAGGTTTCACTGCACAGCTCAGCCTCATGGTGATCCCCATACTTCAGTCTCCCCAGCACTGGGATTACAGGCACAGACCACCATACCCTGGACTCTGGATGGTTCAGACTGACTGGGGGTGGGCTGGCACAGTATGTGGTGCTGGGGATCAAACCACGGTCCTGCACTTGCCTAAGCTTGCCTAAGCAAGTGCTTTGGTCCACTGAGCTATCTTGGAGGTGTAATTTAAAAAAGTCCCACAGTGCAGCACCAAAGAATTAGGTGCTTGGCAAGTTGGGCAGCAACTTCTCATCTTAAATAAATTGAAGTGGCAGGATATTGGGACAGACTCAAAAGCCAAAGGCCTCCTTCACCTAGAAGATATGTCTGAAAAGTAGTCATTTACTAAGGACATCTTGATGCCCGTAACAAAGCTACCATATCATTAGCAATCCATAAGCCTCAATGAATAAAATAAATTCTTAGAAATACCAAATGAGAAGACATGGAAGCAAGATGCAGCCTCAGACCTCCGGTTCATCCGAGTCAAGTCTGGAAACACAGAACTGGAAGAAGTGAAAAAACACCAACAAAAACTTTCTAAAATGGGGCTGGCCAGATAGCTCAGCAGACTAAAGCACCTTCTTAGGCAGAGTGCAGTAGCTGGGTTTCAATCCAGCAACTGCTGTCATGATGGTCCTGTTCCCAGGGCATGCTGAGATGGTAAATGAGACTGGAAGTGATGACATTTATCTGTAATACCAGAGTTTGGGAGGCTGAAAACAGGAAAATCGCTATGAGTCTGTTCTGTGTAGTGAAACCCTGTAGACCCTACAGAACGTTTAGACCCTGTAATGAATACATATAAAAGGAAAGGTAAATAAACTTTCTAAAATGGTTATAGAAAACTAACAAAGCAGATAAATGAGCTTTTAGAAAAAAAAATCCAAGTCAAAAAGTTTCACAGATAACTAAAGAAATGACCATGATGCCATGATGAAAGACATGATTAGTGAATCTAGAATAGATACAGAATTTTTTAAATGGAGATTAAGAAAATGATGGAAACCATGAATAACCAACTGTTATGGTTTATGTCTAGTTGTCCCCCCAAAGCCTCATGTAGTCATTGGTTAGGGACTTCTATAGATTGAGACTTAACTCATGAGTCACTGGGATTATGTGTTTTAGTACTGATGGGATTATTGGTCTGAGTAGGGCTGGGACTATGGGTGTGGTCTAGGGCGGATATCCTAAGGCAGAGAGCCTGATAGGAATATAAAGAAAGACAGAGAGACAGACTAGAGCTGTTGCTCTCCGCTGCCCTGTTTGGTTGACTACCTCTGTCACCATTTTGTTGCTGCTCCACCACCATGAACTGATGCTCTCTGCCCTGTTCCACTCAGCCTTGGGCCAGCCGAACATGGACTGAAACCTCCACGAGCTGTGAGCTAAATAAACCTTTCCTTCCTTCATTTTGAGTGTGGAGTATTTGTCTCAGCAATGAGTAAAAAGTAACTAAGACATCTTCCTAATTTCATTTCCCTAAACATTGGCTCTCTACTAACTCATGTAACACTGTACTTATTATTTTCCTAAATCTTTGACAAAATGTATTTTAAATTGTCCTTAAGTCTAACTTTTGCAAAAATGTCAATCTAAGGCTTGTTTTTTTTTTTTTTTAAAAAAACATATCATGTTTCCAAGGTAGAGTACACCTGTATTGTGTCCACTTGCTCTGCTCATATGGGTAAATAAACTACCCACTCTCTTGTAGAGGCACATTTGGGATGCTTTCAGTGTTTTGCTATAATTAACAAGTGATGCTGTTAATCTTCTTTTACAGGTTCCCAGTACACATACCAAGGTTTCCTAAGTGAAGTTGCTGGATCACAAAGTGTGTGTGTCACTCTCATTGCTGAAGACAAAATATCTGACACTCAAAATTTTAAGGAAGGAAAGGCTTATTTACTTAGCTTACAGTTAATGGAGGTTTCAGTTCATACTCATCTGGTTCCAAGGCAGAGTGGCACATGGCACAGAACAACCTCTCATGGCAGCTGGCAAAAAGCAAGAGACAAATGGGAGCAGGAGTGGCAACAACAGCAACAGAGAGCAAATCTGTCTTCCTTAAGTTATATTTAGGCTATGTATCCCAGGCAGAGTATAGCATACCCACAATCCCAATGGATGAGTTAATTGTAAACTCTAGAAGTCTGCCCAATGACTACATGAGGCTTTGGGGGGAACAACTAGACACAAACTGAAAAAGTGTGAATGCTTACCTTTTAATGCTGTGCCAAATAGCTTTTTCAAGCAGTTATATCAACTTATATTTGCATCACTGTGTAACAATAATACACATATCCCCCACAATTTGGAGTTATGACACTTAATTTTGTCATTTACTGTATGAAAACAGCATCACATTCACCTTTTTGTTTTTGTATTCTCCAAATTAATAGATTGAGCATCTATATCACAGTGCTTCCTCTTCCATATTGATATTTCTTACCTAGCTTCACTTTTCAATAATCTACCAGCCATCAAAACCTTAATTTCTTCCTTATACATTACTTTCAAGTGCCACACATTATTTTGCATTTGCCATTTATATCTTATACCCATCCTTCTTAGAGTGCTGACAGTCTGATCAGCAATATATTTATTATATGGATGGGCTTTGGGTAATTTTCTACATACAGGTAGCTATTCCTGTCCCCGAAAGATTAGGGATATCTCGTTATTACCGAGGGTGTATTATTTTGGTAATATACTTTGATTCTTACAAGTTTTATTTGCCAATTCACCTGACACCTAAAGGTGAAATCAGTCTGGCTACCTTTATACCACTGGTTCATATACTGTGCTAGGCGCAGCGAGTACACTTAATGAATTCTAAAATGATTTATACCTCTGTGTATGGCGACCGTCCTGAAAAAACACCTTCCAGCAGGCCCAAGCACTGGACGCTGGTGGATTTTCCTTCTCTATCCCTGCCACTTCTGAGACGAGAAGCACTCTATAGTTTCTTATCTACAGTAAGGGGGCAACGGATATCTGTGCTCTCGTTTTACAAGAGGAATGGAATAGCCTACCAGCAAAAGGGAGAGCGAAGGCTACTCTCAAATCTCTGATCCACGGGGCGTCTTTCCCGAGGACGAGAGCTTTCGGATTAACTACATATTTCTTCACTCCAGCTGTAGCTCAATCCACATCTATATCCATGGTCATGAACTCTCGTCCATGCTTTCTGAAAGTTAAATCCACATCAACATGCGCTATACAAACACAAAACTGTACACACATGTACAGAACACGCTTAAAAGATCCCACGTGCTGGGATCTCCTCCCGCGGCTCAGCGACTTTGAAAACCGAGCAAAGAAAAATAGTATTACCATCCTGTCTCACACTTTCGACAATCACTTCGCAAAATAAAACTTAAAAATTGTGACAGATATCATCAAAATGGATACTACTGCTTTGTTTGGTTTTGTTGTGTTTCATGTGTGGTCGGTCTGTATGCTTTTAGAAGACTTATTTTGAGTTTCTAGGTTGATTCTGCCTTCCTGTGTCTGCGTGGAAACTGCGAGGTTTCGCACCCGGCGGCTAGAGCAGCGGCGCGCGGCTGACGTCATCCCGCGGGGCGGAGCGACGCAGCCTAGCAGGGACTCCGCGTGTGGTGCCGCTGGTCGGCGCTCCGTGGCGGCTGGGTTTAACGCTGCCAGTCTCTCTGCGCTGCTCCGCTGTCCTTAGTCTCGCACGGCGATGGCAGACGATCTCGGAGACGAGTGGTGGGAGAATCAGCCGGCAGGAGCAGCCAGCAGCCCAGGTACCCTCTGCCCGCGTTCCTCCTCGCTGAGCCCTACGGTGCTGCGCAGTCCGGCCGCCCTGTCAGTCCCTGCGGTCGGCTCCAGGTGGTGCGTGAGGTTGCGGGGCGGCGATGCGAGACAGAAAGATGACAAGCCAACGAATTCAGTTAGGAAGGATCCTTTACCCACTGTTTTTCTATTTCTTTTCCTTTTAAGATTGGACAGTCTAGTTTTCGTGAAGTGAAGCAACCTTGCATGGCAGATGAGAGTAGCCTTGAACTAGCTTTAGTCTGCTTCAGTTCAAGTCACGACTCTGGTTTTCTGATAGTTTGTGCTTTTCCTCAGCTATCAAATAAGGATAGTTGTGTCTTATTAATGAAGTTGTTATGAAGATTAAGTGGCCGTAATGTAAGGTAGGCGCCTTAGTCCTGGCGTTTTTAGTCCTGACACATTGAAGGCTGAGGCAGGATCATCTAGTTTGGTGTGCAGTCTGGGCTACATTAGGGAGATCTTTGCCTTAAAAAAACAAAACAAAACAAACAAAAAGCACACTACACAGGTTTGCACACATACTAAACGTGCAATGCATATAAGCGTTTTTCTTTTTTCTTTTGCTGTCATCATGTAATTTGAAAGACAGTATTTGAGCCAAAATTATCTCTTTTCACCTACTTTAAAGATAAGCATGATATCAGCATATTAAGTTGAGAGGTTTATATGATGTTAGGAATAAGCCTACAATTTAACATAATGTAATTAATTTTTACTATGTTGTGCTACACATAAGGTGCAGTAGGCCCTTTATCCGTGAAAAGAGTATCAGTAATTTCCCATCCCAGATTGTCCTTGAACTTTTAAAGCCCTGTAATGCTTAATATGCAATTATCATTACCCGATAAAATCACCTACTTCCTTCTAGCTAAAAAAAATTTAATGCAAATTGTCATTAAATTTAAGAGGGGTTTTTGCTTTGTTAAACTGCTTTAAAGTATGCATATGAATTTCTTGGACCTCTGTTTGAAGACTTCCTATTATTTTTATTTATTTATTTTTTTTTGGTGGGACCGGGGTTTGAACTCATGACCTTGCACTTACCAGGCAGGCACTTGTGCCACAGAGCTATCTCCTCAGCCCCACTTTATTTTTATTTTTTATTTACTTTTTTTTGCTGTACCTGGGAACAAACTCAGGAGCTTGTGCTTGCCAGGCAAGCACTTACTCCACTGAGCTATCTTCCCAGCCCTATTTTTTTTTTTTTTTTATACTATAACCTGTATTCAATTTGGAAAAAATCACAGCTGAATAAGTCAGTTTTTTGTTACCTGGTTTGTTGATCTGTTTATATACTGGCTATTAAACCCAGGGCTTTTACACTGAGCTACATTTCTAGCCATTTGTTTTTTCTATTGAGATAGACTCTCTTAAGTTGCAAAGTTGCCCAGGCTGGATTTGAATTTGCAATCCTCTGCTCAGCTTTCCAGAGTACTATGACTGTTGATTTCTTGACTCTTCCTATTTATTGAGGAAAGATAAGCCTAAACTGTTTGAATTACTATTTGAACTAATAAAGTAGAAATAATGCCTTATTTTATAGAAAAAAAGATAGTTGTAATGATGCTTTTATTCCTACTGGGCATTATGTTGCTTACCTGTTAAAATAAACATCCTTCCCTATCAGTTGTTCACAGCTCACAGTTATGATAGTGGGCAATGGACTATTTTTGTCTGTGGTCAAGAAATATATGTTGGTTAGGCAGGCTTTATATAACACTTGTGTAACATCTAGAAATTCCTTTATAACTGGCCATCTCAAGAACTGTGGTATTTTTGGATATGCTTGCATTTTCTTAAATCTGTGTATAACTTAAGATTTTATAATTCTTTGAAGATCTGTAAACACTTCTTGGTATTTTGGTGAAGATCAAGTGAAGATCTTTTTTTTTTTTTTTAATGTATTTCTACAGGGTCTACAGGGTTTCTCTATGTAGATTGGACTCTTAGTGATTCTCCTCTTTTCAGCCTCCCAAGTCCTGGGATTACAGGTGCATGCCACCATGCCCAGTCTCCGTCTCTGCTTGAGTGTGCCCTGGAGGCAAGAGTGGCACAGCACTGGGGATCAAACCCCTGCTGCTGCACTCTGCTTAGGCAGGCAAGATCTGTCATTTTGTATTGGAGTTCTGCATTGCACAGGAGCCCATTGGCACTTAGTTGGTGTCCGGTAGATATTAGTGGAATGAATGAATACATGTACACATGCTAGCTACTATATAGCACTGTTGGTAATAATGTAGGTAGGTAGGTACATACGTTTTTCTAAGTGTATATATCAAATCTAATCTTTTAAGAGTGAAAGGCTATATAATTTTGCTAGGATTGTTCTGATCTATGTCAAATGTCTTGCCACTCTATTTATGGTATTATTGGTAGTATAGGCACAGAATAAAATAGCTGAGAGTTGCCAGTATTGAGGAGTGGGCAACCCAGGGTATTTTACACATCAGAGCCCAGGATCATATAATCGTTATTTACTTATTTCATGTTACTTATTTTCTTATTCTCTGCCTACCTTGAGGAGTTATATAAAGTGACAGTGGTTAACAATAGATAGTTACCAATACCTGTAATACAATCATAATTTTGAAACAATGCTGAGTAAGCTGATCCAATGCCTGAGATTTTAATGTAGTTGACTAACTTGGGTACTTTGAATGTGAAACTGAAAACTCGGCTATAGCATGGTGTTTTGACTTAGATGGATCAAAGCCAAGAGAGTTGAGTTAGTAATCACTTGATCAGATACTGAATAGTAATTGTTTCCCCTTTGTATTCTAGTGGCATGCCTGTTCAGTTACCAGGTGGAATCTAGTACAACTGAATATTTGAGTCTGGAGCCCCAGCATTAAATCTGGGCTGGAGAAAGAGATTTAGGAATAACTTGCACACATTTTACCTATAATGAGGTTGTTCTTAGCATTCTTAGGTTTTGTTTTATGTATTTGGTACTACACAGCTTAAACTCCTGGTCATCTTCCTGTTTTCAGCCTCCCCAGCGCTGGGATTATGGACATGTGCCATCACACCCCGTCTTGGTGGCCAACTCAGTGTGCCCAGAGGTGGGGCCAGTGTGACCTATGGTGCCAGTGGTAGAACCCCAAGCCTTGCACTTGTCTAAGCAGGTGCTTAGTCTGCTGAGCTATTTCACCACCTTTGTTCTTAGCATGCTATACCTGACAGTCTGTTATGGTTTATGTCTGGTTGTCCCCCCAAAGCCTCATGTAGTTAGTCATTGGGTGGAGACTTCTAGAGTTTGAGACTTGATCCATGATCCCTGGGATTATGGGTTTTAGTACTGATGGGATTATGGGTCAAAGTACTTCTGGGATTACGTGTGTAGCCTAAGGCGGAGGCTAAGGAGGAGAGCCTGAATGTAATATAAAGAGAGACAGAGAAAGAGACTTGAGCTGTTGCTGTTGCTCTCTGCTGCCCTGTTTGGTTGGCTGCCTCTGCCACCATTTTGTTGCTGTTCTGCCACCATGAACTGGATGCTGTCTGCCCTGTTCCACTCAGCCTTGGGCCAGCCGAATGTGGACTGAAATCTCCATGAACTGTGAGCTAAATAAACCTTTCTTTCCTTCATTTTGAGTGTCAGGTATTTGTCCCAGCAACCAGTAAAAAGTGACTAAGACGGTCTCCAAGCCTTTTGAGGAAAGTTTGTCATATGCTTTCCTAGCTCATTATGAGGTTTTGTTTTTTTTTTTTTTAATTGAAACAGGTCTGACTATGCAGTCCAGGTTGGCTTTGAACACACTTAGAAGCCCAGAATATTCTTTGTCACTTGCTGCCTCAGCCTCTTTGTGTGTGTGTGTGTGTGTGTGTGTGTGTGTGTGTGTGTGTGTCTGTGTGTCTGTGTGTGTGTGTGTATATACCTCTTTTTGTCCTGTGTTTAATTGTTTGCCCTATTTGGTGGGTTCTTTCCATTCTCCTTTATGGAGTTGTGGTCATTTTGATTCCTTTCTAGAATATATTTTAGTAAACTGTGCAGGGTTGGCTTTGTCATCATGAAATTCTTTAGTTGTTCTTTATCCTGGAAATATTTCACTTCTCCATTGAACTTGAAAGAGAGTTTTGTAGGGTATAGCAGTCTGGGCTGCAATTTGCTTTCTTTCAAGACCTGAAGTACTTTGCTCCGTGCTCTTCTTGATTTGATGGTTTTTAAAGAGAAATCTGCCATTATTCTAATGGGTTTTCCTTTAAATGTAATTTGTTTCTTTTTTCTAGTGGCTTTTACCATACTATTTCTGTGCTGAATTTCTAGGATCTTAATTATTATGTGTGGTTTTAATTGGGTTGATGTTATTTGGAGTTCTATATGGTTCAGTTACCTGAATGTTAAATTGTTTCCCCATATTTGGGAAATTTTCTACTATTTCTTCTGCCCATATTCTTTTTATATCATTTTTACAGACTCCTTCTTTCTCATTGATGCCAGTTAGTCTTACATTGTTCATATTTGCATCAGCTTGCAGATGTTAAATTATTTTTTCTTGCATCCTAGTTGTTAAGAAAGCTTTTACCTCTTCACTAGCTGAAATAGTGTCTTTAAGGTCTGAAAGTCTGTTTTCACTTTCATTGTAACAGTTTTGCCAGATTGTGATTGAGATTTTAATTCCTGTATAGCACTTTGAATATGCTTCATACATTCTATTACTTTCCTGTGTTGCTTATTTAAGGATTCCATCATATTTCTATTTTCTTCTTTTTTTTTTTTTTTTTAAATCAGTGTCTTTTTTTAGAGGCACTTAGTACTTCTTTTATTATAGGTATTATTTCTTTTTTTTTACTTCAGAAATTATTTCTGATTTGATTTCCTTTGTACCTTTTTGCAATTTTTTTCTTTACTTTGGATGTTATTATTTCCGAGATTTCAAGTATGTGTTTTCCAATTTCTTCTATGCTGTTGTCTCCTGTATTTGTTCTGGTTGGGTTTGGGGCCTAAGAGTGTATTTTGCTCCTTCTCTTTGTCATTTTGTGTCCTGCCTTCTCATCTTTGGTGTAGAGCTTTTGTAGAGTTCTTACCTTAGCACCAGATCTGGATCTACCAAGTTCAAACTCAAACAGGTGGGTGTGGCTTGGGTCTGGCTGCTGAGCTCCACTTCTTCCTGCTATAGCCCTTGGAGGTGAATCTGCTGTGCCACTCTGGCAAGATGTTCTGCTTCTGGATCAGCTATATAGGTCTTGTCTCTAGTCTCTCTGCAGGGAGTTCTGTGGCAGTTCTCCACACTGGTCCTGTATAATGGATGAAGTTCCCCTCACATGCTAGTCATTGTTTGCCTCAGCCTCTTGAATCCTGAGATTACAGGTATGTTCTGATGTGCTGACATGTTCAACATCATGAAGGGTTTTCTTGAATTTTTCTTTTTTTTTTTTGCACCGGGTATTGAACTTGGCCTTGTGCTTGACAGGCAGGCACTTATGCCACTGAGCTATATCCCCAGCCATTATGAGTTTTCATGCTGTCTTACTGAGCATCTAACTAGAAAAGTGAGGTGTTAAAGATACCAGGAAAGACTAGGTAATAATACTAATATGCTTTGTTTCTAGTCATCCCCCCAAAGTCTCATGCAGACATGGGGTGGACTTCTAGAGTCTATGTTTAATTCATGATCCAGTGCTGGGATTATGGAGGTGAGTGCTGATGGGATTATAGGTGTGAGTAAAAGATAGCCTGAGTACATATACAGAAAGGAGAGGGGCCTGCTCTATGTTGCTGCTCTTGCCTTTTTGCTCTTGCTGTTTTGCTGTTTTCCATCACCATGAACTGCTGCCCTTTGCCATGTGCCTTTCTGAGTTGGTGTCAGTTGAGTACAGACTGAAACCTCCACAAACTGTGAGCTAAATAAACCTTTCCTTCCTTCCTTAATTTAGGGAGTTGGGTATTTTGTCCCAGCAATGAATAAAAAGCAACACAGACAAAGGCCAACTTGCATTATGTTGAGTGTTTACTAAGGTAACATGTAGTAACACATAGTAATTACATTGATCATAAACATTCAATACTCTGTGAACTTACAGCATGTGTACTGATGCAGTGCGCTGTTTGTTATTATTGAAAGTGTTAAAAGGTTTTCTGTCACTGGTCTACTCTATGCCAGATACTATTTTGATTACCTTTCATGTACTGGCTCATTTAATATTAAAAAATGCATTGTGGGTTGGCAGATTGTATTTTATACATGGGAAATTAAGGCATTGAGAGGCTAAATGATTTTTCCAGGGTCATTCTGTGAGAGACCAGCAATTCATAAGTAAGCAGTCTGATGTTAGAATTATTTTCATAATGAGTATTCTTACATTTCTCATAATAATTATTCTGATCGCCATAGGCAAGAATCTTATTGCTAGAAAGTAGTCATTTGTTTACATCTGTCTTGTCCTATATTGTCATAGTGCATCTGCTAACTGTCAGATTTTTTTTTTTTTTTTTTTTTTTTTTTTTTTTTTTTTTTTTTTTTTTTTTTTTTAGGGTAGGCTCTACAAGGTATTCAGGGTCTCACTACTAGATCATGCTCGTAGTGATCTGCCTGTTCACAGCCTCCCAAGAGCTGAGATTACAAGTGCACGCCACCACCCCCAGTCTCAATTGCCGGCTCAGTGCACCCCAGGGGTGGTGCCAGCAAGGCAAGCCTGGGGATCGAATCCCAGGTCCCTTTATCGGCTATTTGGATGGTCCACCTCAGTCTTTAGATTTACTCAGAGGTACAAATAAGCAATTTTGCCATTGAAGTCTTTACTTGGTAAACCAAGATCCAATTTCTGCATTGTTTCCCAAACCTGTATTTTTTTCCTGACTTTCCTATTTCAGTATAGTAAATCCCTATTTCAACTACCAGATTTCACAAAGGCTTAATAATATCTTATTTACTTCCTCCACTTCTCACATATTATCATTTTTCTTCTCTCCAAAAGATATCACAAATCTTTCTTTGCCTTTTCCCATCGGTGTCCACAATTTTGCCTTTATTGTTAGAACCACTGCAGTTAATCTTCATCAGAGTTCCCAGTTTGAATCTTTGCCATTCACTCACTAACCAGAGTGGGTTTTTTTTTTTTTTAAAGAAATGTGAAATCACAGACTTGCTTGAATGCTACAATGCCTTTCTATGGGCACACAGAATAAATACATTATTTGCCAGATTTTCTACTTACTCTCCATTAGTTTATGCTGTCCCACTGGCACTGGCCATCATGCTGTTCCTCAGCAGACCAAGTTATTTTTCATTCTGTTTTATTACTTTAAAATAGCATTTGTATTATCCTTATTTTCAAATGGCTGGCTTTTTCTTAACTCCAAGAACTCAGCTTGAACTTAACCTATTCAGAGTGGCACTTCCTAGCCAGCAGGCTGGAATAGATGTTAATATACCCTTCAGTTCTCAGGAGAACATGTAGCACCAACTGTTACTTTGGTTGGTAAACAGTCAGCACTAGAATATAAGCTCCATGTCAGCAGGAATTTTTGTCATTTTAAACTTTATTTATTTACGTTATGGCCAGCTCAACTTGCCCTGGGGGTGGAGGTGGCAGGATTGAACCACAGTTCCAGCAGTTTACTAAGCTTGCCTAAGCAGGTGCTTTAGACCACTGAGCTATCTCTTGGGCCCCATATTCTTTCATTTTGAGGCTTCATCCTTAGGGCCTCAAGTAGTATTTGGGTACATAGAAGGTGATCATTCAATACTTGTTAACAAATTGATTGTTAATATTTTATTTTTAATTTTTTTTCTTAATTTTATTTATTTTTTTATGTATTTAGTATAGGGTTTTCAGAATCTCATCATGTAGATTGAACTCGTAGTGATCCTCCTGTTTTCAACCTCCCCAGTGCTGGGATTACAGGCGCAAGCCACCATAACCAGTCTCAGTCACAGTTTCAGTGCACCCCAGAGGCAGGGCCATCACAGCACACCAGGGGTCGAACTACCACCGATGCACTCTGCCTAAGCAGGTGCTTTAGTCTGCTGAGCTATCTGGCTGGCCCTAGGAATTTATTTTAGTTATTATTATTATTATTATTATTATTATTATTATTATTATTATTTTGTCTTTTTGATACAGGGTCTCGCTCTACAGTTCAGGCTGGCCTTGTGCTCACTTATGTAGCCCAGGGTGGTCTTGAACTCACATTGATCCTCCTGCCTTAGCCTCCCAAGTGCTGGGATTACAGGCATGTGCCACGATGCCTGGCTTATGAATTTGTTTTTTGTGAGGTCACATGTAATTTGTTATTCCAGCGTTTTGCTTTTGACTGGACTCAGACTTGGAAGTAGAAGCTTGCAGAGGACAGCCTGCGTCTCTGGACAGCCTGTTGCTGGCATTTTTCTTTGGCTTCCTTCATCCTCTTGGCCAGAAGCTCAGCACACTCTGCATCCTCTTCCTTGTTTTTCTTAGTGCGCTGCTTCTTCAGTGCAAGGGGGCAGCGTTTGAGTTTAAGCACACATGGTGTAACCAGTCTTTGGATCTTGGGAACTTTAGTCCTGGGTTTCTCACCCTCCTTGTTCAAGCCCTTGTCAGGGCTTCCTGACAACATCCTGGTGGACATCATCATTCTTAGATAGACTGAAAAGTCTGAGGATTCCTTTGGCTCTTTGGGGCCCTATGCGCCCAGACACAGTTGTACCAGTCAACTCAGAAAAGTCCTTCACACCTTCCTTTACAATAACCAGATTGAGAACACTGAGGTTGGCATCCACAATGCAGCCCCAGATGGACCTGCGCTTTCTCTTCCCAGTCCTCCTTGGTCGGTAGCAGGAGTGCCCCTTCCTCAGCAGTAGGCACACATGGCTATGGGTGAGGGCGCCACCCTGCTTCATGGGGAAGCTTGTTGCTCCCACTGCTGATTCGCACCACATAGCCCTTCCACTCCTCGCCCAGGGTGGCTACGGCCACTTCTGAGGCCATGCACTTTGCACAGAGCGTGAGAAGTTTGCGTTCATCGTCGACCTTGATGAGTTTCTGGCAGCCAGTGGCTGGGGAGGAGATGCTCAGCTTCATCTCGAAGCTACTGATCACCTCCCAAGTGCCACAAAAATGGGGCCCAACTTCCCAGAAATGTTGATAAAGGGGAATGAAACTCCCAACCTGAAAGGTACCAGGAATGAGTTCGTGTTCTCTAAAACCAAAGAATGAATTTTAGGAATAGAGATTAAGAACAGAATGTACTTATTGAGGGAAAGCACCTGTCTGAGAAAGGGACAGGACGGGGGGACTGAGCAGGTAGTCCCCTGGTTGTTGATATTTTATAGCCACATTTTGGAGGCCTCATTTTAGGAGGTCTGCATTCAGAGAACCCATATATTTTGGAGGGATTTTCAAAATCCTAAACTTCTCTATTTTAATACATAATTGTACAGATTTGGTAAGTGCTGCTCTTTTAAAAATTATATTAGTGCTGGGCGTGGTGGTTCACGCCTGTAATCCCAGCACTCGGGAGGCTGAGGCAGGAGGATTGGTGCGAGTTCGAGACCAGCCTGGGCTACAAAAGTGAGCTCAAGGCCAGCCTCAACTGCATAGCGAGACCCTGTCTCAAAAAGACAAAAAAAAAAAAAAAAAAAAAAAATTATATTAGTAATCCTTGTACAATAGTGTCTATATTACCTTTTCTAATCAGAATTGGGTTTAGTTTTATAAATTGTTTTCAAAGGGACAACAGACTCTTTACAAATGCCTCATAATTTTTGAGGGTGAGAGCTTTTGTCACCTACAGTCCATGTGATTATTCTTGTTTGGGATGGCTGAAATGAGCACTATAAATATTTTTTGTTTGTAATATTTTATAAACAGTGATTTTCTTCAAATCACTACTTTATGCTCAGTTTTCTCTGGAAATTACGAAGTGGGGGATACAGTGGATCTTTCTGTGAAACCTAATGTCCAGGTTTGTTTTGTTTTACCTACCCTTTTTTAACATCAAAGTTGAACTTTGGTAGTGTTAACTTTATGTATAGGCAGTCATGCCTTAATAAATATTGTGAAAGCACTGTCTCTGCATGTAAAACTTACTTTTGGAATATTTATAGTAGATATTGGTGACACCATGTAGAATCAACTTAAGGGCATATTGTTTTCAAAATTATTTATTGAACTTTATATCATTTAAAATACTAATGGGAAGAAAATGTAATCATAGAATTTATACGTTGATGTTTTTCAGTGAAAATGCAAATAATATAAAAATATATTCAAGGATAAAATGTATGGAGTGAATTTTTAAAATGAAGGAAAGAGAAAGGTGGCTATATCCATAGTCATTGTTCTGTATTTGAAGGTATAATAGATGGATATTCAGATAATTATCATGGGCTAGTTTTGCTTTACTGTATTTAATTTCCGCAATTCTTGAAAATGATTAAATGAATGGTCGTTGACAAAATTACAAAAGTTTAAAGTTTCAGGTGTATCTTTTCCTAAATCATATAGTTACTACTGTAATTTTGCTAAATGTTCATTATTCTTGCAGAACACTCATAAAGATAGGCCTACAGATATTTTTATTTTCCCCTCTCAGATTCAGTAATACATCTTGTGACACAAATCCTTCAATCTGTTTTTAATCATATGAACCTTAGTGGAACATGTTAGATGCATTCATAGAATGAACATTTTACTTAATTTAACCACAAATAGCTTGAATTTCTTTTCTCTTTTCATCAGTTTTGATAGAATCCTTAATTGAATTTCTGTGTTGTTTCAATATTGCTTTTCATAGTTAGCAATTGATGATGCTTTTATCCTGAGATCCTTGTCAGTCTAGTTTATGCTATACCAGGAGTTGGGAAATGTTTTTGTAAAACCACTGTAGGTTTTGCAGATGTGATGTTTATTTTCACTACTACAGCATTGAGCTCTACTATTGTGGTATAAAAGTCATCATAAATAATATGCAAACATAAAACACGTTGCAGTAAAACTTTAGAGACAGTGACTTTTGAATTTTATGTAACTTCACATCACAGCACTGTCTTTGGATTTTTTGCTCCAAATTTTAAAATATAAAATTTTATATTTTATAAAATGTTCTTAGCTTTCAGGCCACACAAAAGTAGGCATTGTGTTGCATTTGACCTACTGATTAGAATTCAGAGACCCCCATACCCTAGTCAGAAAGTTGTTCTCTGAATTGACTATTTCTCTAAAAGAAAGATTTGAAACAAACCCCAGAAAAACATAGGTTTTTCTTTAATTATTCCATTACTCAATCTGTAATTATCAGTCATACGTTAGATTAGTCACATTTCAGTTAAAATCAGATTCTTGATCCAGTATTTCAATGGATCACTGAAGCTAGGAAATGAAGGCTTGGGAAAAGATTCTAACAAAATGTATCAGGCTTAAAAATTTTTATTAACAAATTTCACTTGTTTTCATTTATTTGGATTTTATCTGCTTACTTTAAAAAGTGTAATAAACCACAGTCATTTTAGAATTATTAGAACTTCTTTTGTTTCTTTTCTTCAAAAGAGTTAGATTTCTGCAGATTTAGGCTTATGCTCAGGTGGCAGGATTTTTCTGTTTCAGTTGAGCTTTGTATATATGTTAAACACTATTTTGGTGGATTCCAATTATACTTCCAAGACAACTCCCAGTTTCCTGTTACATTTTTATTTTTATGGTATTACAATATTGCTTAACATAAGCTTTTCTGTAATGATTTTTGTTACAGTGGAATATTTTATGTATTTTTTTGCATACAGTAAAATATTTTAAACACTTTCATTAGAAACTATTACTACTTAAAAATGAATTACTGGTTTCTGTGTTTGTCACAGAAATGTCCATTTTTTCCTAACTTTTTTTTAGTATGTGTATATATAATATCTTGCCATTTAGTTTTTGCTTACTGTGTGTGTGTGTGTGTGTGTGTGTGTGTGTGTGTGTGTGTGTCTGAGACAGGGTCTTACTATGGAGTTCAGGCTGGCCTTGAGCTCACTTTTGTAGCCCAGGCTGGTCTCCATCTCACACTGGTCCCTGCCTCAGCCTCCCAAGTGCTGGGATTACAGGCATGTACCACCATGCCCAACTAGTTTTTGCTTACTTTTGAACTTATTGCACCTTGATAGAAAAATGGTGTCTTCTGGTGAAGAAAACAATTTTGAAATCCCTAACACAGCACATATTTTGTGTTCCTATTCAAGGTAAAATGTTTCCAGAGTATTCTTATTTTTCTGGGATTGTTAATGGTTCATATTGTTTTCTTGTTTTTTATTTGATCTCTTTGATTTTTACCGGGAATTTCAGGAGCACAGTTCCCAGTGTTGAATGTCACCACATCACTGCTTTTCCTTATCCTTTCATTTTTCATTGCCATCTTTTAGCACAGTTTTTTATTTATATCTTACTCTTTCACATACTCTCTTTTTCTGACTCATCAAATATTCAAGTTTTATCAAATACCACATCACTGCTTTTCCTTATCCTTTCATTTTTCATTGCCATCTTTTAGCACAGTTTTTTATTTATATCTTACTCTTTCACATCCTCTCTTTTTCTGACTCATCAAATATTCAAGTTTTATCAAATACCATTTTCTGTAAGGCCCAGAGCTAAAAGTCACCCTACACATGTATGTATGCTTTTTGGTGTCAGAACTTCTTTATCATTTGTGGTCCATTTTTTTGCTTTATTCTGTTATTGCTTTCCTTTAATTTTGACTTTTCCAGTTCAGGCTTCTAATTGCTTTGCTCTTCTCACCTTTTTCTTCTGTGGCTTGCCTGAGGGAATGTCTTTAAACCCTTCATCTCTGTGACTTATAGAGCTTAAAGCTGCTCAGTCCTATAGCAGCTCCTGCTCCTTGATCCTGGACAGGCTGTGAGGTATTTGTACAGTAGCACAATTGTATTGAATTAAATTCAGCTAGTTAAAGATGGGGAACGACAGCTCCTTTGTCACTGCTCTGCTGGCTTCATCCCAGGAGAGTGGCTAATGCGGTTTTTGAGAAGATATTTTTGGCTGGCTCATGCTGCCTTAAGGGCAGGTCTGATACAGCATGTGGAGCTGAGGATTGAACCATAGTCCCCTGGATCTGACTGTGTTAGCCCAAGCAAGCTCTTTAAACAACTGAGGTAACTGGCAAGCCCTCATAAGGCAGTTTTTGTTCCACAAGGATTTTTTTTTAATTCATTTTAATGAAAAAAAGAAAAGATAAAATGGCAGTGGAACAGTTTCAAAACAATTTAGTAGGATGGTTACAATCAATGCCATGCATATTGTTGTCTTTATAGTAGTTATTCAGAGAACAAGGTTTTCCCAGGGTCATGTCTCCAGTTTTTGGTGAAGGATCACAGAAGACAGTGAGTTGTGCTCTTCATTGGGATTTTTTTTTTTTTTGTCTTTTAAATTTAACTTTTTCCCTGAGTATGCTTCACACAATGTAACTTCTTTATATGTGTCTTCTTTGTCAAAAAAACCTTGTTATAAAATGTCATTGTATTACTTTGTCCAAACTGAATTATAAGCACTTTTCTTTGCATGCAGTGAAGTAGTTTTCACTGTTATAAAAAAAATAACTATGTCCATCCTTAGAGATGGCTATTTGAAGCCAGCATTTGTCAGTGGTCAAACTAGTGAATTATGATGACTGGAACAGACCTGAGTAAATATTTTACTTTCCTGTTTTCTGTAAGGAAAACTCAAGCTCATATTGCTAAATGCCAAGCTCATTATCATGTGAGTGAAAATCTTAAGACTAAAATCTGAATGAAGTCTCCTGATCCCAACATTTTATTGAATAAACGGATTTTTCCATAATACTAGTTCAAGGAAGATATGGGATTAAATAATTACCTAGGAGGCTATAAGTTATTGGTGTTTCCTTTTTTGAGTGCCCACGATACCAGTGTTAGTACTGTTGATCTTTGATTCTTCTGTGCCCTTGTTTATAGGAAGCAGCAATACTTATTTAGAATGTTTTGTCTTACAAGCCTAGCAGTACTGTTCCATTACCTGTTATATATTATGGGGGTGGTGAGGTGGAACATGATAGAAAAAGGGTAGATGACTGAATGCTAGTGATTAACTATACACACAGCATCAGTGGTTGTCAAGTAAGCCATAGGAAGAATATGTTAAATTTATTCATTAGGATATGTTAAACTTATTCATTTTGGTTGTTGCTTTACTCCGTAGAACTAAGTACTACTTTTTTTCCCTTCTCATCATAAAGGAGTCATAGCTTTAGACCATAATGTTTGATTTTAATTGTCCTTCAGTTTTAATGGAAATGATCCAACATTTTTGAAGCAGATTAGAAATTCTTGCTAGCATATTTTCTTAGTAATAAAACTATTTGACGAAGTCCTGTAGAATGAATATTTCTTTGTTTAACAGCAGTTCTTGAACTATTAGAGTAAATTTGTTTCATTTCTAGGTTGATGAGATAAACTACTTTGGGGTGGTATATTAAGTCAGCTTTTCATCACTGTGACAAAAATACCAGAGATAAAGAACTTAACACAGGGAAGTTTTATTTTGGCTTATTTTCTGTGCAACATCATTTTACCCAGTAATTTTTGGGTAACACTGTAGTGAGGCAGTTCATCAAGATGGGGGCATATAGCAGAGAAAAGTTGGTTACCACATAGGAACCAGGAAGCAAAAGGAAAAAGAGAGGAAAGGCTGAAGGTCTCAATGTACTGTTCATGGGACTTACTTCCTTAGTGACTTAAGCCCAATTAGATCCTACCTCTTAGAATTTCCACCACTTCCCAATAATGCCAGTGGGTAGAGATCAAGCTTTCAACATGTGAAATTTGGGAATATGTTTAAGTTCAAACCATAACAATTGGGTTACAGTAGAAAAGGGGAACTGGGTGGATTTGGGGCATGAGTCTGAACTTATGATTTTGTGTATAAATTTATGTACATGTAGAAGTGAGATCATTGTAGACATGCTGCTCTTTGATGAGGTCCATGAACCTGTGGAGGAACCATCTGACAATTTATTGTTTCACCATTTCTTGGAGAGATAGATGTTCTTCACTGGCCTTCTACAGTGATAAGACTTAGGTTTCCAGGTATTTCTGTGGGTAGATGTATCCAGATAGTATATTGACATGACATGCCTTTTTCCTCCCATGTAGAGGAAAGTGTTAGAGCTGACAGTCCTTATGATGTGTAGCGTTTCCATAGCTGTTTTGGTGAATAGACTTATCCATAGTCCTTGAGGGCAATGTGGAAATTTTAGCAGTGCTTGTATATTTTGGTTTAGGAATCCTTGTTTGGATTCTCTGCTTGTATATCTCCTTTATCTTGAGTTAAACAAAAGCACAAAAAAGTAAGTAATGGTACATTTGGTGGAAAAGCAGATATTGTTCAAGATACGAAGTTAATTTGTAGGGTTTGGTTTTGAAAGTACTAGGTTTAGGGGACATACTAGACTTAAAACTGTCTGGTTGAAGAAAAAAAATTATTTATTTATTTTTTATTTTACTTTAGAGAAGGGTCTACAAGGTGTTCAGGATCTCACTACTAGATCAGACTCATAGTGATCTTCCTGTTTATAGCTTCCCAAGAGCTGGGAATATAGGTGCACGGCACCACAGTCAGTCTCAGTTGATGTCTCAGTGCGCCCCAGGGGTGGCGCTGGCAGTGCCGGTCTGGGGATGGGATTGGTTGACTTTGTCAGATACAAAATTTTTTTGTTATATAAGTCTTGCTTTATCTTAGTCTTAACCACCCAGCAGAAATGTCTACACATTGGTATAAAAAGGCAAAGCCATGTTATTATGCTGAGTTGTAAAAGGCTCAAGCCAACAGCCTCAGATAATGCCAGATAAGCTGATAATCCACTACTGTTATAGACTATTGGACTATATATACAGCTACTTTCTCTTTTTACAATGAAAAGAAAGATCTCTACTAATAGTGTTTAGACAAGATAGCATATTTGCATCTTGTACTCTGATCAACTACTATGAAGACAATAATATGCAAAGTATTATTGTATCTGTTCTACTAACCTGTTGTGAAACTGTCTCATTGTTATTATTTTTTTAAAAAAAGGATTGAATCCCCAGCCCTGTGCTTGTTTACAAACACTTTAATCTGGTGAGCTATTTGGCTGGCCCAGAAAAAAGAAAAAAATTAGCAGATAATTCTGCCACATGTTTTAGATGTGTGCTCTGCCCAAGGCTCCAGCTAGTACACGTTGATAGATACAGAAATAAGCAGTTTCTTACTTTTTGGCAATCAGAGTATTAAGAGTATGGTCCAAATTATCTGAACAAAGAGCCATGGACTTGCTAAAGAAAGGCTAATTTTAATTGTAATTAGAAGTCTAAGAGCATTTCATGAAAAATGTACCGTTTTTTCTGGCTTTTAAAAACTCAAAAAAGTTTTCAACAGCAGGGATGAGAGAGGTCACCCCAGGCTGATGGAATACTTATGCCAATAGGATGAGGGAATGGGCAGTGGTCTTGAAGTGGGAAGCTATCATATAGTTGGAAAATGGAATGGCTTGAAATTACATAGGTTAGGGGCCCGGCAGGATGGCTTAGTGGTCTAAGGCGCCTGTTTAGGAAAGCTTAGGCAGCTGCAGGGACCGCAGTTTGATCCCCGGCACCACATGCTGCGCCAGCCCTGCCCTCAGGGCAGGCTGAGCCAGCCATAAAAATAAATAAATAAACAAATGAAAGTTCTGAAACAAGAAAAAAAAAAAAAAAGAAAGAAATTACATAGATTATATGTGAGGTATGGTCTGGGAATGTAGATTGGGTCAAATCAGAGAAGTAGACCTATTGTACAGAGGAAATATACATATCATAGGAAAATGGGTTTTATTGAAATGGAATTAACCTCACAGAGGTAAAATTGTCTTGATATTTGTTCACTGATTAATTCATGAAGAATAGAGGGAGACTCACAGATAGGTTGAATGATCTAGATCATGGATTGGTGAGCTTATGGCATACATGTTATGGTAGGCTGTTTGCATCATTGAAAGAAAAGTTTCCCATCAAGGACAGACTAAGAGAATAGATTAGTATAGTGAAAGATTGCTTAGAGATACTTTTTCAGAGTGTTACAAAAATTACTCTTAGATAATGTTATGGCTTGTGTCTAGATGTCCTCCCAAAGCCCATGCATCATTAAGTGGCAGTTTGAGGAGATAGCTGCACCTTGTGTGTGATGCTGATATAAAGTATGTGATTCTACGATTGATTTATGGTAATGGTAGAACTAAGAGTGTCTTCCTCTGGTGGGAGACCTGCCTGCCCCAAGGCAGGTATCCTGGATAGGTTATAAGGGACAGAAAGAGCTACAGTTTTCATTTGCTGCTTCACTACTCAGTGCTTGCTGACTTCTGCTTTGTTGTCCTCTACCCACATTCAACTGCCTTTCTGCATGATAAACTAAAACCCCTACAAACTGGGCACTGAAATAAGCTTTTCTTCCTTTAACTTTGGGTATTGGGTATTTTATTTCAGCAAAGAGAAAAGTAAACAAGACAGCTAAGAATACATACTGGTAAAGAGATGGGGCGAAGGTTTCACTTAACTCTAGATCTGCCTTTATACTCCAGTACTGCTTCTGATTATTTCCCCATTTAGGAGCATCATTCTTTTCATTAAAAATTCTTGGACATTCACTATAGTTTTGTATCATAGAGTTCTAATATTATTTTAGTGGGAGAACATTTTATAATTGTTTTTCATTATAATGTGGAAATTTTATTTCCACACTTTCCTTGTACTGATTTACTACAGTGAAGTTCCTTTATCTCTTAAATACTTTCTCTTTTGTTTAACAATTTCACATATAATCTTAATTTTATTCTAGAATTTGTTGTGGTTTGGGATTTTTGCAAGGAGAACAATGTAATACAGGACACATTTTATAATAGTATTTTATAATGTATCACCCAAGAATCATATATAACCAGTGCAGGCAATCTATCCATACACTAAATACTAAAGACTCTAGCTCAGGGCCTAGATCCTAATGTCATGCATGAGTCTAGCTGAAAACCTAGAGCTCATAAAAATGCCTCCCACAGTACAACTGCAGGCCTAGAGCCAACAACAAAGTCTCATGCAGGCCTGCTTCATGGATCTGTGCTAGAAAGGCCCAAAGGTGAGCGATGGAAGCTAGAAAGTCGATGCCATAGGGATGAAGGATCAGTGCTAACAGCCTGAGGGATCTGAACTGGATCTAAGAAGCATCACCCAAGGTAAGCACCAGAACTCCCCCAAAAGTACCACAGCGATCCTCAGCAGCAGTGAGATCCTGAGCTCCTCCAGTGATGAGGAACTCATCACTGGAGCTCATCACTCCTCCAGTGATGAGGAAAGCCAAGTTCCCACCAGGAAAGCCATTGCAACAAGCTTCTCCATGAGGCTGAGCAGTGTATCATTCCCCTTCAGAGCCAGGAAGCATTGCTCAAGATGAGGACCAAAGCTTCTCCAAAGTTCATCAGGAAAGCTAGTATGACAAGATTCTCCAGCAGAACAGTCCAAGAGAATTAGTAGCTTCCAATAGCTCTAACAGCTTCTCCAAACAGCATCCCTAATAGCAATTTTTTGTTTTTGTTTGTAGCAGCTTCTTCTGTTCTGCCTTTATGCTGCTAGCCACAGTCCTCAGATAGGTCTCCCGCACCCAGCACCATGCTAGTTTAATTCAGTTGGGTGTAATAAGTTGACTGCCAGTTAGAAATCCACTATAGCATCCCAGAAATAGTCTGGTATTATTGGATATTTTAACTTTAATTAAGCATTTGGTAAAAAGGTATATTAGCTACACTTCTCTCTATTAACATTATTCAAATAAAATGAAATAGAGTAGATGAAAATGAAAAACAGAATGCATTACATGTAATAAGACTAAATTCTGTTTTGTGAATATTGTTTTAGCATATATATATATGTATATATGCATGTGTACACACACCCTTGTATACCAGTTTATGTTATAACATACATTTCTTATTGTGATATACAGTGGATTATGAATTGTGGTAAAGAGTTTGAAGTCTACTAGGCTGGAAGAAAGGAAGGTTTTTTTTTTATGGAGCTGTGTGCATTTATTGCTGAAATTGCCGAAGATAATATAAAATGAAAATATGCTATACAGAGACATACTGTAGATGCAGCCGTCACACACTATAGGTGCAGCCATCTCCCAAAACTCCCACTTAATGACTGCATATGGGCTTTGGGAAGACATCTAGACACAAGCCATAACATTATCTAAGAGTACTTTTTGTAACACTCTGAAAAATTATCTCTAAGTAATCTTTCATTATACTAATCTATTCTATTAGTCTATCGGTGATGGGAAACTTTTTAGAGCTTTCAATGATGCAAGCAGCCTATTATAACACGTATGCCATAGGCTCACCAACCCATGATCTAGATCACTCTATCTGTGAGTCTTCCTTTATTCTTCATGTATTAATCTGTGAACAAATACTAAGATATGCTATGCACATATATGCTCTTAACTCTGGTTACTGGAGTGGAAGGTCATTTTTCTCCACATTTTCTGTAATTATATGATGATAGAAAATGAAATACTAAGTTATATTGAATTAAAAAGGAAATAAGTTGCTCAGAGATCAGACTATTTCTGTGACTGTCAACCATATTATCCAAACTATGAGCAGAAGACAGTAGAAAATCAATAATCAAGTAATGAAATTTGCTGTTGTCACCATAGTATTAATAGTCTTTGCAAGATAGGTTCCGGCTTTCCTTGTAGTGTGGTTTTTGGTTTAACATAATCAAGATTTATATTGGTTCCCCAGGTTAGTGTACAAAACTGTACGTTGGGATTCTATTTAAATTGTAAATTCCTGAGCATTACCCCAGAAGTTATAAATCATTTGTGCGTGTTTTGGAATCCACATTTTAGCACACTCTTGATTTATTCTGATGTGGGTGGTCAGCATAACCAGAGAACTCCTGTCATAGCTGAATCTCATTCAGATGTAAGCTTTGAGTTTTTTCACTGTCCCATGCCTGAGGCATAGATAGTTTACCGCGAAGAAAGGCCAGAGCATCCTGGCCTAGCAATTACATAGAATGATCAGAATCATCTGTGGGGCTTCTTTTTTAAGGATACTGGAAATCAAACTCCCCTCTGTGAGACTTTTAAAATGCAACAGATGCACAGGCTCTGTGTCAAAATCTGTAACTTAGATTGTTTAGGGCTGGGTCAAGGTGTATGAAGGTTTCATGGCATAGAACACACCACTGATGGAGGCTTTCTATTTTAGGCAATAATGAAATGTGTTAGTTAAAATTATACATATGGCTTGGAATGGTGGTCACAGATAGGGCCAGCTATGTTAAGTTTTTGGGCTTCCATTGTTTCTGCTCCCTTGGTGCCCTAAGTTGTCCTTGGTAGCACTGTCACTGCACAATTTTTACCTGTAGATGGCAGCAAAGGCTGCTTAGTTTATTAGTCTAACCCTAAATGTACTCCTTTGTTTTTTTGTTTGTTTGTTTGTTTTTGTTTGTTTGTTTTTTTTCTCTGTTTTAATCCTTTATAGAAACCATGCAAACTTTTAATACAAAAAATACAAGTGCAAGCTGGACGTGGTGGCACACGCCTGTAATCCCAGCACTTGGGAGGCTGAGGCAGGAGGATTGGTGTGAGTTCGAGACCAGCCTGGGCTACAAAAGTGAGCTCAAGGCCAGCCTCAACTGCATAGCAAGACCCTGTCTCAAAAAGACTAAATAAATAAATAAATAAATAAATAAATAAAACAAGTGCAGTAAGAATCTTAGCGTCCTTTCGGTTCCCGGTATCTCCTCCACTCCTCCATGCGGCCGACCCCTCCACTCAACCAGAAGGGAGTGGGCGGCCCCAGTCTCATGCCTTTTTCCAATTTCCAGACCTGATTCCCCATTGTCCACATCACTGGACACTTCAGGGTCCCCTGGACAAGGCCCAGGGTGGCAGGTCAGACTGTGGCATTCTGACCCCATGGCCCACTCCTGCTTCTCTAGCACTGGCCTCCACTTGTATTGACCACCAAATCCCAGGGAACGAGACAGATGCCAAAGCCAGCCTCTTGGTTAGAGAAAAGCAGCATGTATGAACCCCAACACAGCCACTCCACACCTTGCTCCCACCCATGACCTCCAGGCTTCATGCACCCCATGCAGGACAGCATCAGTACCCTCCCACTCCTGGTGGAGGCCAAGCTTCTGCCTCCCTGCTTCTTTTGCACCTCAAACTTTTTTTAAAAAAAAATGTTAGTTTTGAGGGCCACACAAATAGCTCAGCTAATTAAAGCACTTGGGGGTTCAATCCCAGGCCTGCCAGGCCAGGCCTGACACCAGGGCATGCTGAGACAGCAGTTGAGACTAGGCGTGGTGACATGCTGTAATCCCAGCTCTTAGGAGGCTGGAAACAGGCCTATCACTACAAGTCCGATCTAGTAGGGAGACCCTGAACACCCTGTATACCCTTTCCTGAAATACAAAAAAAAAAAAAAAAAAAAAGCTGGTTTTTTTTTTTTTTTTTCCCCCTTATATGAATTTTATATTTGGACCTGTTTAGGTAAAGGACGTATAGAGCTTTAAAATGTGTGATCTCTTAGGTCATTTTTGTAGAGAATTGTATCAGATAGCTCCAAGAATTTTTTTTTCCCAAATTTAGAGTGTGTATTACAAGAAAAATCTATGCATATGGCTGTTGTAAGATCACATGGTGAGTTTAATACTCTTGAGTTGGAGGTCCTGGGTTTCATCAGACAGCAGATATCTTGGGGATTAAGCAAATTGTAAAGTTCATTCATAGAAGAAAAAGATTGTATTGTGCTTAACTCAGAACAGTGTGAAAGTTGCTATTTGGAATGAGTTATAAGTCTCAGGGACAATGAGTTCAATTAAGCAGTAGTGGTTCTAAGAAACAACAAAAAGAAAAGGAGTATGTTTCAGAAATGTATTTGAAAAATTTAAAATATTGCAGCAAATCATCAGAGAGCAGTTTTATTAAAAGAAGTCTAGAGGGGTGAAATGTTTTCAGTTTTATTCAGCCTTAATTCTGTGATTGGGTTTTTACATTTTCTTTCATACTATTATGGAAACAAACATAGAAAGTGTGCCAGAGCAAAATGAAAATTTCTGAGGAAATATCAGATCTTAGCCAGGCGTGGTGGCACACACCTGTAATCCCAGCACTTGGGAGGCTGAGGTGGGAGGATCAATGCAAGTTCCAGACCAGCCTGGGCTACAAAAGTGAGCTCAAGGTCAGTCTGAACTGCATAGCAAGACCCTGTCTCAAAAAGACAAAAAAAAAAAAAAAAAAAAAAAAAAAAAAAAAAAAA
>PVJA010001788.1:0-20932 GCA_004027025.1 Myocastor coypus
TTGAAAATATTTTTGTCCACTCTGTGCTCTCGGTTATTTCATCTGCTGTTCAGAAGCTTCCGCCTTTGATACGGTCTCCCTCGGTCACCTTTGTGTCTGTTAGACAGACTTTTAGGTTTGTATTCAACGTCCTAAAGTTTTACTTCTGCTCTTTTAAGAGCAGTTTCCTAGCGTTCACCCTTCGTGCAGGTCTATAATCCACTTTCCTTGGATATTAGGAGGCGGTGACATATGGTCGTGAAATACCAAAACCCCCACAGAATCAGCGGGATCTCGATATGCCAATAGTGGCCTATCTTCCAAAAGAAATCAAGGGACTACCAGTTACAATAGCTGCAAAAGTTAAAAAAACACCTAAGAATAAATTTAATGGAAGAAGTGAAAGATTTCTGTAATCAAAATGTCCAAATGCTGATGAAAGAAACCAAAGAGAAAGAAACCGTAAGAAAATGGAACGCTGTCACCTGTTCATGGCTGGAAGAACTGACGACTGCTCGAAGGACCAGGCTCGCAATTCTCTACAGCTGCCTCTGTTTCCCTAATAGAGCATGTTCGTTTTCGTAGCCACGGAACAAACTTTGCAACAGTTCCAGCTTTGGCCTCTGGTCTGCTCCATGTTAAAAGAACACGCCAGCTTGCACCAGGCTCTGTTTGATCTCATGAACCAAATTAAAAAGAAGCTGGGTTTGAAAGGGCCTGGACCCCTGACACAGTTCTTCATAAGTGTAGTTGCTTAGAAAAACTAGAACAGAAACAAAGAATATAGAACTTTTGGCTAATCTAAGTGATAAAGGTGATTACATTTTTTTACATACTTTAGCAGTAAATGCATAAATTACCAAGCTCTCCTGGAGTGTTTATAAAACAGACAACAGAAGTAATGTTATTTTTAAAAATATAATGTTGAAGACCACTACTCTCTGATCGCTCTCAGGGTTAGCACAGTAAAACTCTATATCTAACAGTCAGTGGGAAAAAAAAAAACCTATTTGTACAAAAATTTTCAATAATATTAGACATTACAGCTGGTCAGATAGCTTAGTGGACTAAAGTGCCTGCTTAGGCAAAGCGTTGCTGCCTGGGTTTAATCCCTGGCCTGCCATGCCGGCCCCACCCCCAGGGGCGAGCTGAGGTGACTGAGCCTGGGTGTGGTGGTATGCATCTGGAATCTCAGTGCTTGGGAGGCTGAAAATGGGAGAATCACTATGATTGCAGTCTATGTAATGAGACCCTGTAGGCCAGTGGTTCTTAACCTTTCTAATGCCAGGTTCCCTTATATCCTGGGTCTTTATTGACCTTGAAGGGCTAGGTCCAAAATATTGGCTATCCGTATAGCCCCTCTTATTCTTGAAAGGATACAATTTTGTATTTCCATGAATTTCCAAATATCTGTGTCAAAATTGTGTATATGCTTATATCACATTGTATGGAAAGTTATTAGAATATCAATGATGGCCAGAAAATATCATTTCCAAGCTAAGTCAAAGATATTTGATACCCAGAAAGCCAGTGATGATAAGCTCAAGTACCTATGTTACAGAGTAATAGTATCACAAAGCTTTTCTGCTGGAGGGCTAAGAATGTAAGTTAACAGACACACGCACAGTTCTTTTTCCCTCCTTTCCCTCGTCCCAGCTGTTCCTTCCCACTGAATAGCTCCTTTCCCTCTCACCGTATCTATTGTTCCTTTCACATTTTATTTACTCTTTCAGGTTCTTATAGTAGGGAGGGCATACAATGTTTGCATACGTGGATCTGGTTTATTTCAGTTACAGGACGGTCTCGAGTTGCGTCCATTTATCTATGAAAGTTTGTCTTCTCTATAGCTGAATAATACTCCACTGTGTAAAGACATCACATATTCTATATTCATTACTCAGCTGATGGGCATTTGCTTCCAAGACTTAGCTATCACCAATCGCGCTGCTGTAAACTTGGGTGCAAATATATTGCTGTGGTGTGATGGTCTCATCTCCTGCTCACTGTTGGCTCCTTCCTCCCCGTGGACGTGAAAGGGGACCTCCACCGCTGGGGGCCAGAGGCCCTGTTTCCCTTTCAGACAAACACGCCAACTTTGTGACAGGGCAGTTTTGTCTCTGTCCGTTGATCTGAGTTGAGGCAAGAGGCAGTAAGAAGCATAGAGAGACAGTGGATGCTTTCAAAGATGATTTTAATTTTTTAAGGCCCACTTTACCCTCCTGGTAATACTATCTGGTACAAGTCAGTAGTCTCATTGTGAGTAAATTTGGAGAGATAATTTATTATCTGTTTAAACCCTAATTTTTAGTGATCCACTTTACCCTGTGGTTAGCATACCTTTTGCAAATCATTTGACTTCTTTGAGTGTGCGTTTTTGTATTTATTCAAAAGAAATATTACAGGCACACCCAAGAATGTCTGTAGTCATTATGTGAAGTTCAGATGCTAAGATTCTAAATAAAAGACTTACTCATCATCCATCGGTCCTCAGAAGAATTCCTCAAGGTAGAATTTAAAGCAGGACAGCATAACATAGCCAGCATTTCTTTCAAGGTGAATGTTCCTCTTTGTATTCTGCAGTGCTAACAAAATGTTCTACAGAGAATAATGGTTCATTACCAGGCAAAGCAAAGAAAGAAGGTGCTTGTCTCAAACAACAAATAAATTTTGCATTTCTCAGAGACCAGAGTATTCGTGTATACCTCAATGTTTTCTTTATGAAGCAGGCTCAAAGAAATGCATTCTCTTTTATACAAAAAGGATTGAGAAACATGTCTATTACGGTGGTGCTGATCTTAAAATAAATTTGCCCAATCCCATTCCACGCTTTGGCCTTCATTATTAAAAATGTATTTAAATTCATTGAGAACTGGATGGTTCCCAAGAAAATGTTATATATCTGAATATGTGTTAGCATTTTCTTCAAAATATGTTGAGATTTTCATGGTTTAAAATGTTTTTGGAATGAACATATGGGCTATTCAGGTCAGTGGGTCAGCTCCAGGTACCCGGGCATGCTAGGCCCTCATGGATTGCAAATGAAACATAAGATACATTTGTAGCTCATATTATTACCCAAAATGCATCATGGAAGTCTTGCATTAGTAGTTAATTTTTGAATCTCAATTGATATTATTATCTTCTTAAACATAAAATTCCCTGAAAGGAGTAGCACACTGAATTCTTCATACTCACATTTGAAAATTTCAGCCTGCTACCTTAAATCTAGAGAATTATCTTAGGGAAGCCAAAAGTTAGAGGAGGAGGATGGGGCCGAGAGAGACAAGGGGGACACGTGAGGTGCTGAGGAAATTCTCAGGTCACAGTTTTGAGGGGGCTGCTCAGAAATCTCCTCCTTGCCCTAAGTGAACCTTGTGACTCAGGATAAGTTCTGTTCATCCAGAGGTACCTGCTTTGGGTAGTCACCTGGTATACAGTAAATATCAAGGAAGCATTAGTTGATTCTCACCCCGTGGCTCCAGGATTTTCTAACCATGAATAATATATTTTCTCCATTTGCCTCAGTGTATTCTAATCCTTTTGATCCATGAAGCATGAGTTCAGATCTACTTGGTTTTCCAAAGATATGTCTTGACATGCCCTAGCGAGGGACCCCATGATGCTTTGAAATTCCAACTTGACTCTCCTCTACAGGTCTATTTTGGGATTCGAACTGCAGCTCTTCCAAGACTCCAGAATACTGGCTGTCTCTACCATATTTTAACCTTGACAAGCTTCTGCAATTATGGAATCCAGCTCCAATAAATAAGTGAATAAATATTTCTCATTTTCATTTCTGTAGAAGGAAGACTAATATATGTATTCTTGAAAAAGATCAATAAAACTAGTAGATATGGAGGGGGATATGGAAAAAGATACAAGTTATAAATATGAGAAATATAAGACTATCACTGTGGAAAACATAGATATTAAAACAGTAAAAACTATGCACATAAAAATTCAAAGTCTTAGGTAAAACAGATAAGTTCTGAAAAGTTACAATTTGCTAAAGCCATTGAGAAGATGTAAGTGAACTGAACAGTGCAATTTAAGGCAAAATCAGCAACCCCACACAATTGCTTTTTAGAAAATAGAAGTAGAGATAAAATTTTTCAAATCAGTTAAATGTGACTTTTTCCAAATTCTAAAAGCAGGTTACAAAACAAAAACCATCCAGCAGAAAAGTCTAACCACGAGGTACAAAAAGTAAAGCCACATTAATATGCTGAGCTGTAAAAGACTCAAGTCAACAGCTTCTGAATTGTCAATTCTGCTGATAACCCACTACTACTATGGACTATTGGAATATATGTACAGCTGCTTTCTCTTAGTTCAGTGAGAAGAAAGATTTGTACTGTAGACAAGGTATCATGTCTACATCTTATGCTGTGAACAGCTACTATGAAGACAACAATATGCACGGTATTAATTATTGTAACTATCTGCTAACCTGTTTTGAAACTGTCTCATTGGCATTTCTTTCTCATTAAAATTAATAAAATAAAACAAACAGGGCCCGGCAGGATGGCTCAGTGGTCTAAAGCGACTGCTTGGGGAAGCTTGGGCGGCTTCAGGGACCGCGGTTCGATCCCCAGCACCACATGCTGCTGCGCCAGCCCTGCCCTTGGGGCGGGCTGAGCTGGCCATGAAAATGAGTGAATAAACAAACAAAGGTTCTGAAACAATAAATAAATAAATAAAAATTAAAAAAAAAAAAAAACACCCAAAACTCAAAACAATAAAATAATTGTAAAGAAAGTTGTCAGACATACATTCCTGGTAATCAGATATACAAAAATCCTAGTAAGTATTAATTCAATAATTAATACATAAGAACAATACCATATCATGTATGGGTAGGAGTTTTACTCAGAATGGATGGGTGGTTGAAACATCAACCAATGTAATGCACCATTTTTACAGAATAACCAAGAAAAACCACAGCATCTTATCCATTGGTATAGAAAATATTATTGATAAAATTTCACATCCATCTATAATCACTACTATCAGCAAACTAAAAAATAGAAGGAAAAACATTTCACTTGATAAAGTACACACATTAATTTCCATTACTGTAAAAAATAAAAGTACCTGAGATCAATCAATTTACAAAGAAGAAAAAGTTATTTTTGCTCATAGGTTTGGAGGAGTCAGTAGATTGCAGAGCCCATTGCTTTGAGCTGTGGTGGCCCAGTCCACCTGTGCAGGGGAGTATGGAGACCTTCCCACCTTGTAGAATATATGACAGAGAACAGAGAGTACTGAGGTTCAAGGACCCTGTGAAGTGCATAGCTGAACGCCATGAAAGGTCTCACCAGACCCCACCTGATGAAGGCTCCCCCACCTCTCTAGCAAAGCACATGTTGGGGACTCATGGCGCTTTGGGGGATGTTCGATATCCAAGTCTCAGGAAAGCATTTCTAATGATAAAAAACTAATGGTTGAAAACTACACACTTTTCATCAGAGTGAAAATCCAAGAAAGAAAATAAAGCAAGAAAAGACACTAAATCCTAAAGGGATTTGACTGATCTTAATCAGACACAAAGGTTACATTTTCTTGTTCTACAGGTCCTGCTTCAGCTTGGTCTTAACTATCCAGCAGAAAAGTTTAACTACGAAGCATAAAAAGTCAAGCCAGATTAATGTGCTGAGCTGTAAAAGGCTCAAGTCAATACCTTCTGACGTTGCCAGTTCTGCTGGTAATCCACTACTATTATGGACTATTGGAACATACATACAACTACTTTCTCTTAGTTCAGTGAGAAAAAATAACTGTGCTAATAGTGTTTATAAAAGTTATCATGTCTGCACCTTGTACTCTGAACAACTACTATGAAGACAACAATATGTATTGTACTAATTATTGTGGCTGTCTTACTAATGAGTTTTGAAACAATCTCTTTGCTATTTCTTTCTTATTAAAATTCAAAAATGAATAGTGAAAGATAGGAATCTGCTGTTATCTACCACTTATCTTAAATTTAAAAGCAGTGTTGAAGCATTGAGCCTCATGTTTACCATGTTTTTCTTATATGTACATACTTAGAATAGAATTCAATTGTAAATTAGATATACCAAGAGATTAATAACGTTAATTACCCACAATTAATAGTAAGGTGTGATATATAAAGTCGTATACTGTGATACAGTGAATACGAATACAAAAAAAGATGCACAGATTATAAAGAAAGAAAAAAAAATGCTCCATGTTTGCACAACATCCAGGAAGGCTAAGCGAGAGCTCCTAGAACTGCTAAAATGAGATTCACAAGTTAGCATCATACATACAAAACCAAAACACAAATATTTGGTTATATGTGTATAAGACAGCTAAGATATTATACTACTAGTTTCTATACTTCACTGAAAGGGACAGTCAGTGCTTACACTGCTTGATCCGTTTTGCATGTCTATGTGTTGTGCTCTGAACATATAGATAGTAAACCTTACCAGCCTCATTGTGACCCAAAGGAGTTCATATTTGTAACCCCAGGGAAAAGATTTTGGAATTTCAGTAAGTAATTCCAATCTGTCAAATCCAGTACCAACTATGGAAGGATGAAGAGATATATATGTGTCTGTATTGATATATATGTGAGCATGTGACATAAACTATGGAAGTAATTGTGGCAAGCAAAAGGATTCCTAAGTCCAGTTAGAACAATGGCTAACCAGAGCAAGGCTTTGACCCATGTTCAAACTTGATTAATTCATGAAGAGAGGAGTTGCTCAGAGAGGAGCAGCTGTGAGGATGGAGGGAAGTACATCAGTTCTTTGAGCTGGGATAGGTAGGAGGCATGGTAGAACCTTTGCATATTACTCTCATGTAATATGCGAAGAGAGATATGAAAAAAAGTATCTGAATAACACAGCTTGATGTACTATCTTTTGTTTTTGGGTTCATGGTTCATCTTCAAGGTCTAGTCCTCATGCCCTGAGATAGCATGGGTTCTTTCTCAAACCTCAGTCTCACACAACAGGGAGGTGTACTTGGCCTAGCTCATGCACAGTAGTTGGAAGCTATAGGCAGGGTATTACTGCTGACCTATCAAATTGCTTTAAAGACTACACGTCAACACCTTGGCTGGACCCATTTGTATCTCTAAAAGCAAATAGTGTGAGTAAAGAAATGTTATTGCTAGCTTTGTACATACCAATACATGGAGTCAGGGCCTGCTGCCACCAAAGTGAAGTCAAGTGCTCTTTACTCAAGGAGGGCTATGCTGGTGGACCTCCATACACCTGACTGTAAACCATAAAAAGCAGCACAGCAGGCTGAGTGTTGCTCAGTGTTCTAAGCACCTGCCTGGCAAGCACAACGACCTGAAGTCAATCCCCAGCATTACATGCCCTGCTGTTTCCCAAAGCAGGTTATGTGGTTGTAACGGTTGATACATTGAGTCTTGTAAACATCCTCATCCTGTGCAAGAGGAGGGCATAGACATTGTTTGAGTTCTACACCCCACCTCAGGGAAGCTTGATTATAATGTAAGGAAGGGAGAAAGTCTGGTTACAAGCCACAGCTGCTGTCTCTCCCTTTTCATTTTGCTGTTTACTGCCTCCATGAACGGCTACTCTCTTCCATGTGCTACTCTGCCTTGGAGCCAGCTGAGTATGCCCTGAAATCTCCGTTAGCTAAATAAATCTTTCCTTCTTTAATCTTGGGTGTTAGGTATTTTGTTCCAGTAACGAGTAAAAAATAACCGAGGCAGAATTTGGTGCCACGAAGTGGGGTTGTTTCTGTGACTAACTGACCATGTTGCTCAAGAGCCTTTGCGAATGGCTTACATTGCCCTAAAGAGAAGCACTGGAATGCCTTTATCTGTTCTGTATGTGAGAGTCTGGTCAGAACTTACAGGACCAGAATGCTGATAGTAGAGACCAGGCTAGAGAGGTTTCTGCTGGGAAGGACTGCATTGGTTCTTGGGACTCTACATAATGTGTGTTATGACTTGGCAGAAAGTTTGTCTGCATTTTGTTCATGTTCAAAGATATTGCCTGAGACTAAGATTAAGTGCAGCACACTGCTTAATCTGAAAGAAGAAATTTCAAGATAGTCATATGTTTAGGCAGTAGCATGGCTCTTCTTGGGGGCTTTAAGCCAGATTTATATTGAGAATCAAAGAGCAAAGAGCCCAGCAGGATGATTTGAAATGTTGATTTTGTCCAGAAAGGAAGCACGAGAAAGGCTGTGGACTGCAAAGATAAAGCTGAGGTCTTCACTGCTCAGGAGGAACAGGAGAATAGAAAAGATGCCCTGAGGGCACCACAGCAGATGGCAGGTCCTCACCCTTGGAAGCCAAAGAACTGCAAGGGTGAGGGACTTTGCCGTGATGGAAGAGCCAGAGAGCACCACGCTCCAAATGGAGGCAGCAGCCACACCAGGTTCCAGAACGGTGGGAGCAATGGAGAATTCGTTCCTTGGAATCAGAGTCGGAGTGCCCAGTGATACAGGCACCCGACCCTTACAGCCAAGAGCAAAGAAAACCTGACTACGTCTCCAGCTGTCAGCAGACCTTGTCATCATACACATGGTGTAAGTCTTTGATGCATACAAAATGCAGGAGTTCTAAGGTTAGGAAGGCTTCCACTGAGATCTCAGAGGCCAGGAAGTGTACCTCTGGGAGGGCATTATGCAAAGCTGTGCCTGAGAAGTCTACTCAGTGGGAACCCCAGAAGTTTGGAAAAGCCAAGAATGTGAGCCGTCTGAGGAAAGCCACAAGGAGGGAAAAATGACAGCCTCAGAGAGAAGACGCGGAAGCTGCCATCAGCACCAGCGTCGTAGAGGTGGAGCCTCACAGAGCTCACAGACTGTCACAGACTGCCTTGAATGTTGAACATGAAACTATAGAATTTAATATTTGTCCCATGGGATTTGGGATTTGCCTTGGTCCCAGTGCTTTGTATCCTGTTGTTTGTACCTTTTGGAATAGAAATGTTTTACTCTTTTTATTTTTTTGTATTTTAGGGAAGGATGTGTAGGGGGTTCAGAGTCTCACTGCTAGATTGGACTCATAGTGATCCACGTGTTTACAGCCTCCCAAGAGCTGGCACTACATGCATGCACCACTACACCCAGTCTCAATCACCATCTCAGCATGCCCCAGGGTCAGAGCTGGTACAGCAGGCCTGAGGATTGAACCCAGTCCCTGTGCCTGCTTGCAGGTGCTTTAATACACTGAATTATTTGGCTAGCCTTGGAATAGTAGTTTTTCTTGTGACCTTAAATGTTGGAAGTGTTTAACTTGGGACTTGGCCTTTTCAACAATGCTGCGACTGTTAGGACTTTGGCAACTCTTCCAGACAGACTAAATGCCTTTTGCATGAAAGGATACACATGAGTCTTTGGGGAGCTCAGGAGCAAAATACTATAGTTCTAATGCAACACAGTGTTTGATAGACTTAATACTGGCTCTCAAGGATTGTTAAAACTGTGTTACAACATCCAAGTTGTGGAAGGTTAAGAATAATCATGGCTTTGTATCTGGCGTCTGGTTAAAAGAAATGTGTCTATTTGCCAAGTTGACAAGGGGTGATTGACACATTGTGTCAACTTGAGAAGTTTAGATGTGTAATTAAGATAATATATTGCATAAAATTTCCATCTTCCAAAACTTATTACTTTTTTACATTAAAAGGAGAAATTTATAAATCAAATGATTATGACTTTTAGCATTAGGTGCAAAGGGAATATTGAGGCATAAGGAGAAGGAAGCAAATAACAAACATAAGAGCAAAGAAATCAATTTGAGAGAAAGGAAAACTACAGAGATTTTTTTAAAGCCACTGTCGCAGCAGCTGCTTTGTTTTCCATGTCTCTCTAATCTCCTTATTACTTAACACATTGATGTTTTAAATTCCATAATGTGGTCTTTGCTTTTTGATAGAATTTGATGGTTTGTTCTGGAATTTTAAAACAATGTCTTATTGGGTCACAAAAAAAAAAAATTAAAGATATTATGGGAGATATGCAGTAATTGAAGACAAGAGTGATAGCAAAATAAGAGAACTGAGAGCAGGTAAATACATGAAAACACATGTATGCTCAACTTACTACCTTGGAAAGCTTTAGATTATATGGGTACAGATTCCGTTGTCGATCACACTTCAGGAAGTCTCTGAAAAACTCCCTTTGCAGCTTAGGATAAGACCCAGAAGATAAACGTCACCTTGGAATCATTATGTAAATAATTTGACCTGAGGTTTTGAGAATATTCAGAGGCCTTTTGATCAAACTGTGAAATACCATTTCTGGAAAATTCTGTGGGTTAGAAAAAATTGTATTATGATGTCCTAAAATAAGTTTCCTAGCCCTAGATTTTCCCTTTTCTCATGGTTAAAAATTCAGGGCTTTTCAAATCCACATTTAAGCAGAAAGATTCTTTTTAGTCCACTAAAAGGACTCTGTATTACAACTTTCTTTTAGTGTGAGAGGCAGCTGAGGTGAAGTCACCAGAGGCCCACCACAGGGGCCGGAGGAGGTGCCACCCTGAATCTTTCAATCAGCACCATTTTTGAATTCTTTGATCAGGCCCCCTTTTGCGGCCTCTTCATCTCCTGCCTTTATGCCTCTCTGTGTTTCCTCTTTGAGATTTTGTTTTTGTGTAATGTTGCCAGGTGATCTGTCCTCAATTTCCTTGTCACGCAAGAAAAGGAAGCGTTCCCTCTGATAGGAAGCGATGTGTCAGCACCCGCGCTCTGCGTTGGTTTGTTCATCACTTCCAATTCTGTTTTCCAATACTGCCGGGCCTTTTCTGTCAACGGCAACAATAACGCCTCTCTACAGTCGGTACTCTTGCTGGGGTCTGCTGAGTGCCCTTGAGTCTCAGCCTGTCACTTCCGGAGGGTTTCTTGATGAATGTGCATTGTTTTTATTTTGGTCTTTTTTTCTCTAACTGAACTTGATTAGGCTTTGCTACAGTATAGGAGCAGCTTCCATCTATGGGAGTGGATAATCTAATAAAATACTGGAGACAACGTTTTCTTACCCTTAGATGCAGTTACAGGTTTACTATGCAAAAGCATATCTAGTTTTATTTTTTTTTATTTTTTATTTTTCCCCAAATGCCCCATGTAGTTTAGTACAATTCAACCTTACAGGTTGACTTCACCAGTAACATGTGCTGTGTATACATTAGACTAGTGTCTTTGGGAGGCGAAATTGTAAGTTTGACACCACAGATTGCATGGAAAGACGGGAGCTTTTGAATGAAGTAGCAGCTGGCCTTAGGATGCTATGACCCTTTTGGAAACATTATCATGGATGGGCCAGGCTTTCAGTTGCTAGAATGAACCACTTGACATACGACACCTGAAAGTGGCTTCATCTGACTCACAGTCTGGGAGGATTCGGCCCATTGTTGGCTGGCTCCACTGCAGAAAGCGCAGGGCAGAAGGGCGTGCAGAGGACAGCTGTACCATCCACGGCAGCCAGGAAGTAGAGAAAGTAGGAAGAGAATGAGAGGGCAAGACAGACCCTCCAGGCCCACGCTTCCAGTGACCCGCATTCTCTTAAGAACTCATCAATGGATGGATCTGTTGAGGAGGCTGGTGTCTACGACACAATTGTCTTCCCTAAACTCCACCTTGGATTACATCGGACTTCTAGAGTACATTTTAGATCTAAATAATTCTGGTCCATAAGTATATTTCACTCACAGTGAATTATGGCAGTGTAAGTTGTGTTAAGAAAATTTAGTTTACAATTATACAAGTAGCTTTTAACTCCCACAGATTCAGTAAGTAGCTTAAAAACTTAGACTCCAATAGTTAGGAACAGTTTTACTCTTAAATTTTTAAATTACTTTAGCATTGGGCATATTTCTCAGGTAAATGTTTTTTTTTTATTTTTTTTTATTTATTTTTTTTTTATAGGGAACACACAAGTACAGACCCTAGCAAATGCCAGCTGCATGGACTAGCTTACAGAATTAAACTTGGACTGCATAGCATTGCCTGGCCTGGCCTCGTGGGCACAGTAAGAAAAAGAATCCTTTAAACCATGTGGAAATGACAGGAAAATTAAAATTGGGACGGATTCTAAAGGACACAGAGACTTTATTTTTCAAAACTGTTAATGCATAGTATTACTTCATGGTGGCCTGGAAAAGTTAAGGATGATCTTTAAAATAACTGGCAAAATATAGCAAGCATAAAGAAAAGTCCATATATTTAGTAAGCCAACAGAAGAAATAGAAAACCAAATTGTGTGAGAAAAAAAAAATAACCTCAGAAGAAAAAGCAGAAAGGAAAGGGAAATTGGACACAAATCAAACCAGATAATGAGATAGATGCTAATCATAAATGACAAAGCTAAAGGAAAATGGGCTATATCGTCCAATAAAAAGCAGAGTAGCACAATAGATATAGAAGTAATACTGAAGTTGAAGCACTGCTTGCTTAAACAAGACACCTGAAATACACACTCGTGCTCTACTCAGGGTCTACATGGAACCAATAGATAAGCAATAGATTATGCACACTTACTCTGTGTCCATTTCTGCAGAGGGTTGGACAGATAGAGATGGAGAGAGAAGAGTGATTTTACCTAATTATAGAAACCCAGAGCCCCCTCTCCCAATCTTTCAACTTCAAACTGCAGACACAGGAAATACAGTGGAGTAACTTGACTCTAAGTCCAAAGGCCCACAAAACAGGGCAACTGAGAACATAAAACTCAGCCGAAGGAGAAGAACAGCGTCCCTGTTCAAGTAAGCAGGAAATACAAATGGCAAATTCCTTTCTTTTTGTTCTGTCAGGGATTCCATAGTATGATTCAGTATGATTCATATTAATATACATAGGAACTCCAAATAGAATCTCCTTAAGCCTGATACAAGACAGGCAGTATCCCTGGCACCAAAGTAAATGGGAACAGACTAAACAATGGTACATACTCTTCAGGTGGGAAAAGTACCCTTTCTTGCCTCTTGTACTCAGTGCTGTTCTGGGGGTTCTTGCTTGAGAAGCAAGCATGATAAACAAAAACTTTATAGGGGCCCGGTGGGATGGCTCAGTGGACTAAAGCGCCTGCTTGGGAAAGCTTGGGCAGCTTCAGGGACCGCGGTTCAATCCCCAGCACCACATGCTACGCCAGCCCTGCCCTTGGGGCGGGCTGAGCTGGCCATAAAAAAATGAGTGAATAAACAGACAAAAGGTTCTGAAACAAGAAATAAATATAAATAAATAAAAAGTAAAACAAAAGCTTTATAGACTAGAAAGGAAGGAGTAAAGCTCTTCAACAGAGCACATGGTGTCCATACTCTCAGCGAAGGCGCAAAAACGCTGAATCTAACGGGGATGTAGACAGGTTGTAAGTTTTCAACTGAATAAAAAATGAGTTTTAAAAATTATATAGCAACACTTTTTAAAAAAATTATAGCCACAAAAATAATAATTAGCCTTTTGAGAGGATTACTGAAATAATTTACAATCTCAATATTTATTTCCTTCTCAAAGCCAAGGAAATCTATATAACTTATATAGTGATAATATGTTCATTGATCAAATGATTCATTGAAACCAGTGTGTGAATCCTCCCTGTATTAATAGATTGATTGAATATCGTTTTTCACCTCATTTTTAAAAATTTCTCCATCTAAGACTAAAATCTAAGTGGAAATTAAGTCTTGAATAACTAATGTAGTTTTGAGTTAAGACAGAACAAATAAATATCCTCTTTGATTTCAAGGTTTGTGTAAAACCATAGTTACACAGATACTTTGATACCAGAATAAAGATAGAAAAATTAATCAGTGGGACAGAATGCAAAACTCAGAAATACATTAAGCAACTCTTTATTTATCTATTTATCTATTAATCTATTAATCTATTTATCTATTTATCTATGAATCTATTTGTCTATTAATCTATTAATCTATTTATCTATTTACCTATTTTTCTATTTATCTATTAATCTATTAATCTATTTATCTGTTTATGTATTAATCTATTTATCTATTAATCTATTTATTTATCTATTTACCTATTAGTCTATTTATCTATTCATCTATTTATCTATTTATCTATTCATCTATTTATCTATTCATCTATTCATCTATTTATCTATTCATCTATTCATCTATTCATCTATTCATCTATTTATCTATTTATTTATTTTGTGGCCAGCTCAGCCTGGCTTCTGGTTGCTTCCTTATCCTCCGTTCTGCTTCACTGATTTGTGTAATTGCTTTTGTGTTGTACAACGCTGTTGTTATCACCGTACCATCGCAATCTAACTTGAAATCTGGGATTTTGCTGCCGTCTGCCTTGATGTTGTTGTCCAGATTTACCTTTGTTCCCACAGAAATTTTAACGTCATTTTTCTAGTACTGTGAAAAAAAATGCATATATATATATATATATATATATATATATATATATATATATATATATATATATATATATATATATATATATATATATATATCCTCTCTCTCTCTCTCATTATCTTTTTTGATAGTAAGGTTCTCTGACAGTATTGGTTCTGCCTATCCAGAAGAGGGTATACTTTTCCTTTTTCTGATATTCTCCTATACATTTGAGTACTATAGTTTTGATTACACGGGTCTTTCAATTTCTTTGTAAGTTTAATTCTGATGTACCAAAATTTTAAAGCTACTATGAATGGCATTATATTCCCCATTTTCTTTCTGAGTGGGCTTATTATTTATGGTCAGGAACATAACTGATTCCGAGTTTTTATTTTGCATTCTGATCATTCAAAAAATTTTAAATAAAGTATAGACATTCAGAAACATCAACCCTGAACATCTGAAACATCCAAATTTCTCAAACATTTTGATATAAATATAAAATAGTGTAAATATTTTTTAAAAATTACCTATGAGATGTGGCCATAAAATATAATGAATGCTTAATTTAAAAATAATAAAAGATCCATCATCAATCTCGCGAGACATTGAGGTTATCTCGCATTCTTACCACTTTTGGAATCAGCTCTGGAAGCCACTTTTCATATTTTTAGTTGTGCGGTCATGGTTGCCTAAAAGTCCTGAATCAATTCAACACATTTATCTTTCATGATTATTTTCACTTCGTGTTAGAGCCAGAAATCACACAGTGCCAAATTCAGTGATGAGATAGAGAGAACACATTATAACATTTTTATTTGAAAGAAATTGCTGTAAATTCTTTGAATCAATTCAGAAACGGGAGACAGCCACAAAAAGGTACTCACAAAACAAGACACAGAACTGCTTCAGAAAGTGGCAAGAAAAATAGGATATGTTCAAAGTAGAAAGGTTGGGATATGCTCAAGGTGGAACTGTTTTGAGGAGAATTAATGACAGCAATCTCTTTTACTACAATAAAATTTTTGAATTTTTATTTAAATACTCACCATCAGCCGGGCATGGTGGCGCACACCTGTAATCCCAGCACTCGGGAGGCTGAGGCAGGAGGATCAGTGCGAGTTAGAGACCAGCCTGGGCTACAAAAGTGAGCTCAAGGCCAGCCAGAACTGCATAGTGAGACCCTGTCTCAAAAAGACAAAAATAAATAAATAAATAAATACTCACCATCCATTTTAATCACACTACATACAACTATCCTATGACCCTAAGTATTCATTCAAGTGAAACAAGTATAGTATAAGGAGGGAAATCAGTTGCAAGGTGGTTTCCTAGTATACTGATGGAGAGAGACAGAGAGACAGAGAGACAGAGACAGAGACAGAGAGTCCAAGAGGCAGAGGGAGCGAAATATGAATACATGAGTCAGGAAGATTCTTGTAAAAGAATTCTTACTGCAGTTTTGTGCTCAACACACCAAACTAAAAGCAGAGCCAATGCCAGTTTACAGGATAATGAATAAAAAAGTATATTCAGGTAATCATATATAAACATATGGCACAAAGGGTGCTATATGAACATGAGACACAAATAAATGTTGTGATTGATTTAAATATATTTGTCTTGGCAAGAGGTGTGCACATTCTAGGAGGCGTATACATGATAGCACTTGTCAAAATTCATAACATGGTAATATTTAATATCTATATCTTTCATGTTATTTATATTTCAGTAAAATATTTGAAGTAACTAACTTCCACAAGATATTTAATGATGTCTCTTGACCAATATTGATAGTTGTACGGTGAAAAAGAGTAGGAGATTGAAGTTTATCATAAGTGAAAATCATGATTGATTTATCTATTAGTAAAAAAATCTGACTCTAATTAAGTTTTTTCTATATTTTAGCAGTGCTGTGAGGAATTAATAGAAAGCTGCTTCCTAATATCTGAGTAGCCTACAAGGTGATAAATTTAGTTTACCTTCTTGGATGATGCAATTAAAGCAGATGATCATTATACGTCTGAGAGATAAATGGTGAATTTTTCAGACTATAGAAAAATAATCCATTGCCGGGTGTGGTGGCGCATGCCTGTAATCCCAGCACTTGGGAGGCTGAGGCAGGAGGATCAGTGCGAGTTCGAGACCAGCCTGGGCTACAAAAGTGAGCTCAAGGCCAGCCTCAACTGCATAGCGAGACCCTGTCTCAAAAACACCAAAAAGAAAAAGAAAAAAAGAAAAATAATCCATTAGCTTAGTAAAGTGGGACCATGACTTCATGTTATTCATTTGGCAAGGATTATCCAATTGGCTATGCATTATTGACTGACAAATTCTGCTTAAGGGAAGCATACGTATTTGATTTAAGAAGGGAAAATGATAGAGAGGCTCTCCTTACTATGGAGACATTGGTCATGAAAAGCTGCCTAAGATGTTACGAGAGTTTTACACACTGAGTGGAACACCGAGATCCAGTGATAATCAGGCTCCTTCAAACAATGCTTGGACTCTCCAGTGAAAGTAACACGAAATATAAAATTTTGGTGACTACAGTTTTTGAGTAACATTATAAGAACCAGCAAAGAGGTCATACAGTTTTTCACTAAAAGCACAATCTTTGGAAACACAAACCACACTGAGAAATATCAAACACAGTTGAATTAAAGGAAAAGAATCCAAAAAGTCAATGGTATTACATGTTCATACTGAACAAGAGTTCAAGAACGTGTGTATTCGTGAGGCACAGGGCAAGGAAGAGTGGTCCATAAGGTCTGCGTGTCAGAGCACACAAAGGCAGAAGCAGCTGTGGAGTTCTTCTATATCTTTGAAAGAGCCTGAGAATAAAACAAATCACAGAGCTGAGGGACAGCACTCATACCACACTTGCCACTCCAAGTTCTCACCACTGCGGTGGATAAAGGCTTAAGAAGAACATTGCTTAGATCGCACAAGGGAACTTTCTTAGATAAAGTTGATATTTGGAAGGTGAAGGAAAAGGAACAGTTGTTCATTTTCAGAAGACATAATGGACAGGCACACGGATCAGACAGACAGCAGGTGTCAGATTTTGCTAGCAGGGACCAGCCACATTCTCAAAGATACTCAACTAGATTTAACAAGGAATCAATATTGACCACACCTTATTGGTAGTCTTTTCTCTTCTGGATTTTCAGACAACATTTCACTGGTTCTCATACCTTCCCTCCACCAGAAGTATATTATAGAAGCCTACAGTAGCATGTAAAACTTTTATTATTTATTTATTGGTTTGATTTTTATTAGTTTTAATAGGAAATAACAATGAGAGTTTCAAAACACATTAGTAGAACAGCCACAATCATTAATATATTGCATATTGTTGCCTCCATAGTAGTTGTTTAGAGGACAAGGTGCAGACATGATAGCTTTTCTAAACACTATTGGTACAAATATTGCTTCTCATTTAACTAACAGAAAGTAGTTGAATACATAGCACAATGTTCCATAATAGTAGTGGGCTATCAGCAGAGCATGCAATGTCAGAAGCTGTGCACTTGAGCCTTTTATAGCTCAGCATATTAATCTGGCTTTACTTCTTATGTCTCATGGTTAAACTTTTCTGCTGGGTTGTTAAGGCCAACTTAAAGGAAGACTTGTATAACAAAACATGTAACTTTTGTGTCTGACAAGGTCAGTCCAGTCCTCTCAGGATTTAACTTGAAACCATGTACAGCATTTTGTAGATCTTTTGTCAGTGTCAGCCGTCTGGATGAGTCATGGCCATTGTTTGATGAATTTGCTCTCTGTGAAGGCCTGAGAGAATGTTTTCTTTCTAGATGGCTCTCTTTAGGCACACTGTACATTTCCAATCCCTTTCTTCTGTGACCCCATGATCTCCTTGAACAGGAAAGTTGGGACACCTCTGAGTTGTAGGATGTTAGTACAGGTTGTCTTATCCAGAGTTCTACGGACATGAGAAACTTTTATTATGTAAAACGTGTTGTGCGTTCTGTTTACCTTAGCGAACACCAACTAACTCAACCTCAGAAAAATATTATGGGTGCCAGGGTCCATTCTATCTCAGAATTTTTTTAGTAAAACACTTTTTATATGCCAGCTGTTAAACATCTGTCTAATTTTCCATTCAGAGATTGTTTGATCTATATCTTTATGATACTTTTATGTAATGGGAATATCAGCCAATTGAGTCTGATTTGCTTTTAGTCGGAATCTCACTTTGCATTCTAGTCTGGCAGGAAAACTAAGATCCCTCTACCTCAGTCTCTTGAGTGCTGTGATTACAGGTATGAATCACTGTGACTAATTTAAACGACATCAAGAGCATCTCGCACAGTAAGGTACACACAGTATGAAGAGCCACAACTGAATGTGTATCTTCCCAGCACATCTGCTTTGTATCCTGAATGATCTACTTCAGTGGCTTGCATAGTATTTATTTCATTGTGTTCAGGATGACTGTGCTCCACCCCCCCAAATTCATATTCTCAGCACTTTATCATAAAAGTGATGGCACTCACAAGGGCAGCCTTCGGTAGGTCACCAAAGCACAAGGACAAGATGCCTCGCAAAGGGGTTCAGCCGAAGCCCTGGTGGGTCCCATCACTGTTTAGGGGCATGTGAGAAGGTCAGCGCTCTGTGATTTTAGTTCTAAGCAAAGCCATGTGCCCCATTTGCGCCACAGTGCAGCAAACACAGTGCGTTCAAAGCAACACTTACTTCTGTGTTTGCTTTGAACGGACAGAAGACATGCTAGCCTCCAGGTGGGCATAAGTACTAAACATAAATACCAAGGCCAAGCGAATCCCCCTTCGGCTCAAATCTTGGGGGACTTTCCATTTCTGTGGCCCACATTAGCTACAAATGCCCAAGATCTAGTTGGAAGCTGTGATTTGCCATTGCTAAAGGAAGCTCAATCTTTAGTTTGATGAGTGTTCAAAGGATCAGGTTTAATAAGGGTTCATCAGTGATCCAGAGATGAGCTGAATTTCACATTCCAATCAAAGGGTTTTTCTAAGTCTTTTATAGGGCCAAGAGCTCCAGAGGTAGGTTGGATAAGCAAAAAGCACTCAATCTTTGAGAGGATTTAGGAAGGGACTTACTGAGTCAATCCTACCCTGGTTGTGCTCTGCCTGTGGTTGCTAAGGTAACAAGAAGCTTGGGATTCCCAGAATGCTTTTTTCTGAACTATCATCAGGAACATCACAGCCATTAGGTAACGGCGTGCTTTCCTGTGCGTTCACATAAGTTTCTAGATCCTGATCTCAAAAATGTAGGCTGTTATGCTGTTCCTCACATCATACGTGAATTATAGGTACATTATTTGTTGTCTTCATGGTTAACATCTCCCCTTGTCTCTAAATCACAGAAAAAAAATTATTGTTTGCAACATGGCCAATTCACATAAATACTGGAACATACTGTACTCTCTCCAGAGAAAAGCGCGCCTGCTAAGGATGCGCAGATAGGTCAGCGTAACACAGTACCCAAAGGCAGAACATTGATTCAGCTGTTTACTCACTCAACACTTAATAAGCAGCCGCCCTGTGGAAAGTCTTATGCAGAGGCTGTGGAAATAAAAGACGTAAACGTATGTGCGAAGCATGGACTTGGCCTCCTGAGGCTCAGTTTATCAAAAGAAACCAGTACTTAGTAGTAAAATGTGGTCTCTTTCTGTCTGTCTGTCTGTCTGTCTGTCTCTCTCTCTCTCTCCCTCCCTCCCTCCGTCCTTCGCTCCCTCCTTCCCTGCCTCCCTCCCTCCCTCCCGTTCCTTCCTTCTTTTTTTCCCTTTTGGCACTGGAAGTCTCCTCCTTTCTTTCTCGTTCACAATCTGACGTTTCATCACAACTGAACACCTCATCGTCTCTCTCTCCTTTGTTTCCACTCTGTATCGCGCAGTCGTCTCGCTAACAGATTTCTTAATGGAATAATCCCACTGTGCACTCTGCTTTTGCAAGGCAAGGAAATAATGTGAGTCTGTATTCCAGGATGTTGGCTGATGTGTTTTTACACTTTTACTTCGTTTTATTTCCGAACTTCTTTCTTTATTGTCCTCCATTCTTTCTAACGAGTGATCCAGGTCTCAGACAGAACTGTCCCTTCTTGCTTCCAGCCATCTCTCTGTTTCACAGTGTCAACTCTGCAGTGAACTCCAGAAATGTCAATGCCTTTATTGTTTCTTTTTGCTCTTGCTTTTGACGTAGAGGCAATGCTCTGAATTTTTTACATCTGAAGGCAAAGCCTCTGCTGACTTCTAAAATGTAGTTTATCTTGGGTTAAAAAGAATCGGCGGAGAGCAAGTATTGCAATATGACTCTGTTGTCTTATTTTCAATAGGTGTGGTTTTCATTAGTCACAGAAGTGAGACGGCGCTGCCACCCTTTCTCTAGATACAAAATTTCTCACGGCAGCTGTTCCTCTTCTTGTGCAATTATCTGTTCCTCTTCGTCTTGTGCTTTCTTTGTTACTGGGAAGTGAAATGGATGTGTCGGGAAAGGTGTGTGCAGTTCTTGGTGTGACATCCTGGAGAAAGACACTTACACTTACAAGTACATTTTGTAACTCACATTGTTTACTCATGTCAGAAAAAAAATACTGCATGACAGATATCAGAGGCCTTAAAACGCCAGTTACAGCTCA